>VWZG01004113.1:107910-217503 GCA_013396735.1 Grallaria varia | reverse complement strand
TCATTAATTATATTTATTTTGAAGCATTTTACTAAATATTTAGTATGTCTCTGTTTTTTACAGAAATCTGCTAGTGGTATAATTTTTTAGCTATAAATATTAACCATATGAAACTGTTTCTGCAAATATTACAAGGCCCTAATTGAAATCCTTTCTGAGAATAGTTTTATTGTTGTTTTTGTGGGTAGCTTAGCACTTCATGGTTATTGCAGAATATGTGATCAATATTTAAGATTTTTTTAAGAAGTCAGATGTATGCAGACATCTAAAATAAATGTGTATGCACACCCACCCACATATATATCTGTATAAAGAAGAAGTGAGTCTAGAACCTTACAAGGAGTTTAACAATTTTATTTCCATAAAGCTCAATGTGCTTATGTAGCATTGGTCTGATTTTCCTGACATCCAAAGTTTCCCAGAAGTTTGTAGGCTTTGCATTCTAGAAGAGAGGGAAGAATTCAGACTGTTTCCTTTCTACTTGAATGCGGCTCAAATAGTGTACCTAGATTTAACATTAACTTCTTCAAAAACATTCAGACATGGATATTTATTGGTTGTGACAGTCTAGAATATTTTCAGTCCGCTAATGTTTGGGTTTTTTTAATGTAGTTGGGACTTAATTGTTAAAATAAGGAGCACCCCTCATGTCCCAAGGCAGATAGTGGCAGCACTTCATAAAATCTGATGGTCAGTGGTAAATATACTCTGAAGGAGATCAGGTAAAAGAAAGTAAGACTGAAAGTATTGAGAGCTGAACAGACATACTGTGTATTGAACAACAAAAATTAAAATTAACTCTCAGCAAGTACTTTTAAACATTATTATAAATTGATAGATACATGTGCGTTTGGGAGACAGAAAGACTTCTGTATGAACCATGATTATTCCTCGTGCTGTCAAAATTGCTGTATGTGTCTGAGTTTTAAAATTGCATTCAAAAGGTACAGAGCTACTGTTCTTGTTGCTGTTTGATCTGAATACTCAACAGGAATTCATTTGGGTAACAGTATCTTAATTTATTTTTCAGGTCAATTTAAGTCAGCTTCAAATTGTGGGCAAGTCTGAGCCATGACTTTTTTCTTTAACTTTTTGGAAAAAAAATCTCAGTATTTCAGTTTGAAATGCAGGAAATTTTACACTTGAGGTATTTGTAATAACTGTATGTTTTGATGTCTCTATTTTCTGCTTTTGGTATTAGAAACTACATTAATATATAAAAGGAACCAGAATAAATAATTTAAAAATCTGTAGGGCTCTTGTGTGATTTTCATTAGTTAGTCCATGTTTATATTTTTATTAGTTAGTCCATGTAATTTATATTTTCTTCTAGCTTAAATAAGGCTCTACAGTGTAATTTTAGATTGATTTATGTCTTCTTTAAATACAAAGGTGGTGGTAAAATATACCAGGAAATTTTGATGGACAGTCTTGTTGTTCTCTTACCTTTAAACAAAACTGCTTACAAACACTCCAGAACATGCACCCAGACTGGGCAGTGGCTGTATATTTTCACTCACAGAACTTCCTCTTTTTTAAATCTGAGAGTGCTGTGCTGTGCAATTTCTAGAAGGGTATTGCTTACAGGCATTATAGTATCATTTAATGTTCTTCATTAAAACCAAACTGTTTTAGCATACAGGTGACATCGGAAGGTGAAACCAAGCAGATGAATATTATTAAAAGATGACAGGAAAAACAATCTGAACCTGACCTGTATTGCTTGTTTTCACTGCAACTTCCTTTTGACCCCCTTTTTTCACATAACCCATGAATACTTAGAGAAAAACATTGTTAAATCAAATTTTTACACACATCTATAAATTCGACAGAGTCAATTACTTGCCTAGGCCTGCCACTTTTACATTTTTATCTAGGTTCACACTTGCCATCTGAGAAGCATCACTGCAGTATACAGAGAAGTTGTAATTGCAGTAACATATGCAGCAGCATATTTTTTCCCAGCTGCAAATTGATTATTCTCTTTATCTTTAGGATTATTGTGAAGCACTATGATTTTATTATCAGGCCTCTTGAGGTAGTTAGAATATTGTGTAATACTTTTATGAGTTCAGAAACTGGACTTTACTGTATAAGAGTGGTTAACGCATAGGGATACACCCCCAAAGTTTCCAGTAACAATTACCTTCCAAGAAAGGTGCTAAATATATTGCTACCAAGAATCTTCTGGTTTTTTCCTTCCTCAATCTTTGATGTCATTTGGGAGTGCCAAGAATTTTCACTTCACCTACTTAAAACTTTTAAACGTGAAATAAAAATTCACTTTAGATTTTTATCCTACCCAGGAAGCTTGATCCTGTGGCTATCACCTGGCAAAAATTCCCACTGTGTTAAATGTTAAGTCTTCCTTGTGTCAGGACTGCAGGCGTAGGGCTGGAGTTATAGTCAGCCCTTTGTGGTGAATTAGTCCAAATCCACACGAGGCTGCTGATGTTGTTATTCTAGCTGAAAACTTCACTACAAAAGGCACAAGCCCTAGAAAATAAAGTTTGCAAGTTCGCTTGTTTACATTTTATAATTCAGAGATGTAAACTGGTTGGTAGTGTTAGGGTCAGTGTTTGTTTTAATTTAGAGATGTGTTAACCTTTTAAGGTTGGGCTTTGGGAGTTCTTTTGGGAAACGAGTTCTTTTGGGAAACAAATTCTTAATGTAATTTTTTTTTATATGCCCAAATTGTGACATACATCTTTAGATCAGCATTATACTTACTACACAGTTTCTACCATGATTATTTTGCGAAGTGAGAGCAGATAATAACTGGAGTAGTTTGCAGGCAATAACAACCTGCATTTTCTCACAGGAACCTTAGTAACAGTGTGACATAAGGAAGGTAAAAGCAAATTGAATTAGAAAAACAGCAAACATTGTGTTTTATAACCCAAAATAAAATTCTTCAGCAGCAACTAGTCCTGTAATGTAATCCAATCTGTTTTAATACTGAGATTTTTCCAAGAAAGCAGGAAACAGTAAAGGGTAAGGCTTTCAAACCTCTGCTGTTTCGTTTACAGATCCCTTGTGTTAATTTAATGCTTCTAGGGAACTGGAGCTCTTTCTTTTTTCTCAGAATCCCTTCTCTAGGAAATACTGAGTGGTGTGGTGCTGGGAAGCAGTCATGGTTTACAACAGATAAGCCAAAGGACCTGGCTTCAAATTCCACACTTCTCTGAGAAAACAAAATACTTCAATGTGTGGTTCTCTCTAAAATGGATGATTTCTTGCTAACAGGCTACAGAAAATTTACCTTAGAAGGAGCTTAGCAGGCCACTTCCTGGGCCTTGACTTTTCTCCCCTTCTCCTGTCCCTCCAGTGCATGCACCAGCAACTAGCAGTTCTGTGCAGTCAGGCTTTTTAAGCATAAAAGATAAATATTTACAGCTATTACTTTTGGAGCATTACCCTGAAAGTTTTACTGGCACAAAATTGACGCTCCTGCCGGTGTGACTGTGCCAGCTGCAACCCCAGCAGACGCCCCTGCCCACACCCTTGCCAGCGTGTTTTCCCAGTGCCCCAAACACACCCCCAACCCCAGCCCAAAAACCAGACACCCACCTGGATAACTGGATTTTGCAGCTAAAACTGATTTTGTCTGGAAAAAACAGTATGAGTTGCTTGCAAAAAGCCAGCCTGGCTGATGTCAGCCGTGTGCGTTAGCAGCCCAGCTGCTGCAGCTTTTGGAGATGCCTGGGCAATGCGTGTTTTGGCCTCTCGCCGTTCCCTTTCCTTATTTTGCTGGTTCAAAAGAAGGGCTCACAGTGTGATTTCTGAAATTACAGCAGCCCTGACTTCTGGGGTTTTGTTGGCGGTGAGGGTTTGGGGCGTAAGTTGCGGGGTTTGGGCAAGGCTGTGGGGTGCCCCATGGAGGGTGTCAGTAAGCGGCCCCCACTGCCAGGTCCACCCATGCTTTGGGAAAAGAGCTGCCGTGAGCGAGCGGGAGGAGACATCTGGAAAGGGACCATCACTGGGGACACGTCTGTGGACCTGCTCCTGGTCCTTGGAGGGGCAGGGAGAACAAGATGTATGGAGGAGAAGGAGTAAGAGAGGCACAGCACAAAGGAGCAGCTGCCTGTCCACCCCCCCCCCACCGCGCCTCTGCTCCTGTCCTCCAGCAAACTGAGCATGGCATGGGGGAAAACAAGAGAAATTGAGGCTAGGAAGGGGGAGAAGTTAATCTCCTCCTCCGCACTCGCCGCCACGAACATCTGAATCAGTAATTAGAATTTTGTGTTAACTGGCAATAAAGTGAATTAAGCAAAATTCCTGGAGTTGAGACTGTTTTGCTTGCAAGAGGAAGGGAAAAGCAAAGATTAATAGCATGCTTTATAACCAGCAGGCTCCTCCGTCTTTGGCTGTAGTTCGCCTGGATGGGATGACAATTTCAGGAACTTTGTTGTTGTGGTACAGAACATCCTGATAGACTGATGCTTTTTCTATGGTTATTGATTTTTTCATTACTGTGTAAAGGCAGGGAGAATATTCAAGGCTGAGCTGTATCTTCTCCCAGTCCCTGAGTAGGTCAAAAGGATCTCAGATTCATGTGGTGGGAGCAGAGATTTGGCTCCAGAGAAGAGGATTGCTCTGTATCATATGTTCTTTGTCCCAGTCTCACTTCTGGTGCCATACAGCTTAGGAAAGAAAGTTTAGCAAACAGTTGTCGGTGTGCCATCAAGAATCCTGCTGCAAGCCAGGGCAGGTGTGGCTCCCCTGGAGTCACCTTCATGGTTTAGGCTTATGGCTCTGAAATTAGTTGGTAGTTCATGGGATCAGCACCAGGATGGGATGTCATGGCACTTCAGAGATTTTCAAAGACCAAGGAAATATCATGAGAATCTTGTTTAGGTTTATCTGTTTTTCCCATATAAGCAGAGGCAGACAAATCTCAGTGCTGTGATAGATAAGACACTGCCCTGATTTTCTTCCTAAACCTTCTTTCCTGGGGTTTTTTGTAGGTGGGAGAGCTCTGCATTCAGTTCATCAGCAGGTTCAGTTTACACTTGCAATGTTCATTATATAAGCTAATGTTAAGAAACGCTAGAAGAGAAGAAAAAACAAGGTAGTTCTAATTTTAGAGAGTATAACATACTGAATACTGTGCTGCTCCAATTTGTGGCAATTTTAGAGCTTCTTCCTTAATTTTCCTATTGCAAAGGAACTTGAATCCTGCAAAGAATTCTTGATAATGTAGAAATGTTGCCCCTACCAATTATGGCAACAAACTTTGAAAAACAAATTTGCTAGTCAAAAATTTGCAACATAAACTTCTCCTTGCCCTACTATTTCCGTATTTTTATTTGTTTTGACATTTTGTTGTGTAAACCCCTTGGAGTTTGCAGTGTTGTACAAAGTATCACTGATTTCTTCTAATCCATGTGTTAACTCTTTGGAAAAGCATATTTTATGTCTATTTTTTTGCGTGTAAACAGACTTTGAGAGAACACAAACATAAAAATCATAGAATTGTAGAATAAGCATTGGTTTGGAAGGGACCTTAAAGATCATCTCATTCCAACCCTCCTGTCATGGGAGGACATGGACACCTTTCACTAGCCCAGGTTGCTCAAAGCCCCATACAATCTGACCTTAAAGACTTTCAGGGATGGGACATCCCAACTTCTCTGAACAACCTGTTCCAGTGCCTCACTACCCTCTAAGTAAAGAGCTTCTTCCTCATAACTAAATGTTAGGAAGAATGTTAACATATGAAAAAATCTCCTTTAATCTAAATCTGCCCTCTTTCAGTTTAAAGCCATGACCCCATGTCCTATCACTACATGCCCTTGTTAAAAGTCTCTCTCCAGCTCTCTTGTCAGCCCCTTTTAGATACTGGAAGGTGCTATAAAGTCTCCCCGGAGTCTTCCCTTCTCCAGCCTGAACAGCCCCAACTCTCTCAGCCTTTCCTTGGAGGATTCCAGCCCTGTGATCATCTTCATGGCCATCCTCTGGACTCATTCTGGCAGATCTAAGAAAGGCATCATATGAAGGCAGACCGAGGTCTATCTGTCTCAGCAACTTGTTTCTGATTAGGATTGTGACTCAGTGGCTGAGGAAAAGCTGCAAGAAGACCTGCCCATAGCAGTAGGTATCTGCCATGCTTTTTCTGCAGGATGGAACTCGGAGGCTTCATGAGCTGCAGTTTGTATCTTGGTGTTGTATGGCCTTTCATGGATTTTTTTCCCCCCTTAATTTGAGAACATGCTTGTTGAAACTGGTGCCTGGAGATTGTTATAGATTGAACTTCTGACCTGCTTTCCCATTTGGTTGCATTTGATGCATTTCTGTTCCCCAAACATGACTGGCTTAAAAGAGAGAGCAGTATACTCTCATCAAGGATGCAGCCTGTGGTGGCCACATAATAAAAACAGCAACCTTCAAGTACAAAGGCAAATTCCAGTTGTACAAATAGCTGCATACAGGAAGACCCCTTCTCTTAAACCTTCCTCTCCTCTTCATTCACCAAGGCTCTTCCTAGGCTGAGAAGACCGAAGTGAGCCTTTTCTTGGCTTTAGAATTAGATCTGTTAAGTCACAAGTGCTTCTAATAAAGAATAATGGCACCTAACTTCCAGAGGGGGTGAGTTTGGTGTTATTTACATAAAGCCTTGCACAAAGACTTGAAGCATTTCCTTTGATCTGTGTGCAGTGCATGACAAACCAGCTTCATATGCGAAAGGGCAATGTCTATCTGTCTGTCTGTCTCCCTTGCATAAAATAGTCCCCGGCAGTGTTACTTTGAGTGGCTGCTTTCTGGCCGGTGCAACTTTCAGCATTGTTTATTTCTTTTCTGCATGGGATTAATCTGCACTGTTCACGTAGTCATTCAGCAGTAATGCACAATAATGTGTGCCATGATGTGAATGTTGTGTAACACAGGCAGTCTTCCAGGTCTATCGAAAGAACTGTTTCATCTACACTGCCACTTCATCTCTTCGCTGGATTTCTTGGCAGTCACAGGAAGATAATAAAACTGTGTTCTCTGCATACCAGACAGATAGAATTTGTCCTGCATCATGTTAAGTAGGGCTTATTAATTCATAGCTGCTGGGGTTTTCTAAATGAACATGAAAGCTTGTAGGTATTTCATTCACAGGAAATAGAATGGGGTTCCATGTTGCCTTATAAGCTGTAAAAATAGTAATAAGCAAGAAAATTATGAAAGTCCTCCTATTAAAAAAAAATGGACAAAATACAAGCAACTTTTATGCAAATGTGATAATCCTTGTTTTGTTGAGAACTTTTCTAGATATGCAGCAAGGTTTAGTGATTACACTGAAATCCTTGTGGTTTATCCTATTTCCTTTTGTTACATTGTTGGGAGACACTGAAATTGTATTAAACAAGCATTTTCAGAGAGGTGTCTTAAAATACAGATAAATTCTATGAAAATATATTAAAGATGAAGTTAAAATGTACATGTTATTTTTCATCATCATCATCATCATGGCTAGACGAATGAAGATTTGGGAAGGGCTGTACCCACGCTTGCTGCAAGCGCGCTGATGGCTAAAAAGGCCAATGCGAGATAGGCAAGTCCAGTTGCAAAAGGCACAGCAGAAAGTCTCCATAGGCGGTATTGGCGAGGCACGGTTCTTTCTGCATTGTCTTTTCTCCTCAAGACTGATTGTGTGTGTGTTCTCAAAGGAATCAACAGCATTATGGATGGTGTGTCTCCATGCCTCCCTATTGGATGCCAGAGTGGATCATTGATGGTAGTCAATATGGCCAAGGCTGAGGTATTGTTTCAGGGAGTCCTTGTATCTCCTCTTCAGGGCTCCTCTCTTGTGGTAGCCAGTGGTGAGTTCACTATAGAGCATGATCTTGGTGATCCTCCATCCTGGAGACATGCCCCGCCTAGCACATTTTATTTTTACTGTAATATTAACAGCATGACTGAATTTGACCTTTGAACTTGAAGACTAGCAGTTATTGATATAAGAGTTTTGTGATTCACTATTTGAAGTGGGGTTCGAATTGCATTGTCCATCATTTACATATCATCATCATGATCTTTCAGGTTGGTATAGAGAGGTTGACTTCTGTCATGGTTGAGTTCCAGGTAGTTGTGTGATTTTACTCGTAAATGTGCAGCTCAGTCAGTCACTAGAAGCCGGCAGAGCGGGAATAAGCCAGTGGAGCCAAAGTCATCCTGCATGATTGATTTGCTGGTTGCAGTAACATGAGAAATGCAATATGAGAACTGGCCCTAGTGTTCTCAACAGTCACCATCTTCAGGTGTGGCGACCTCAATATATACAGGGCAAGGGAAAAGAAGATTAATATTTTACGTCTAGCAAAGTAAGAGCAGAATGAATGGTTTCCCTAAAGTTTATGTCAGATTCAGGAGCAGAACTTCAAAGCCTCAGTCCATTGTTCTAACCACAGATGGTTTTTCCTATCATCAATTTTACCAAAATACATAACTCCAGAATGCATGAACTTTAAGCTGTTGCAATAATGCCTCATTTTTATAGTTATCACTCTTCCTAGTGAATTTGCTGTGACTTATTTTAATGGACTTTCAGTGTGCTGGCTAGGATTCCAGGATGCTTATTTTTTGTAAATCATAAAAACACTATGCTGTCTTTCAACAGAAAGGTTTTTCTTTTAACAATCCTTTTAAGTACATTTCATGAAATAACAAAGACAGTCATTAAAACACAGCATTGAATAGCTTCTGCCAAGTTTCAGTGAACAAATTTTTTTTAAAATTAGGAATGGAAAAGATTTCCTGAACCTAGCATTTGTTCTCTTACGCTTCCAGGCAACCTCCTCCTGCTATACCATTTGCAAAGTGATCAAAATCCTGTTAAGTTCCTTGTCGTCACTGCTGTCATTAAAACTATGTTCCAAAGCCTCAGTGCGGTCAGGCTAGAAGCCTTCTTCGAACTTCAGCCTGAATTTCATTGTGGCCTGTTTATATCCACTTGTCCTTGAGTTAACATTGTCATTTTGCTTAAATAATTCTTTTACTTCCTCTGCAATATACTTATGTAAACAAATCTTGTAGCTCTCTCAGAAGCCTGTGTCTTGGGAGGCTAACCAAGCCAAGTTCCTTGGGTCCTCTTCTGGTCTAGGAGAAGCTTGTCTGTTCTCTTGACCACCCTGGTAAGCTTGCTCTGCATCAGTTTGAGACCAGTTTCCTTTAATATGCATAACGAAAACCTTTGGTCAGTGCTCCAAGTGAACTCTTGCTTCACAGGGCAAGAGCACTGCAGTGCTCTTTGTCTAGCAGAAACACATCTGATACACTTTAGCAGTGTCTTTATCTTTTATGATTATGTCAGGGTGGCTCTCTGTGATTTTATGGGTTTTTCTTTGATATTCCCAGCTGATGAGTTTTCAGTTTATAGAATATATTTTTCTTTCAGTCCTTTTGTTCATGGTCTTGCTTTTTCAGTTTCAGTTCCGTAGCAATGCCTTAAGAACACAGATAGTTCTTCCTATTTGATATCTCCTCATGCCAGATGAATATTCAATAAACTATTTTCTTTTAGTTTATCAAACTTGCCCATTTGAAGTCCCGAACTTTTATTACAAGCATTTTGCTTATCTCTCTGTTCAGTCTAAACAAAACCAAATAATGGTCTCATAATTCATTATTACTTTCTTCATCCAGTTATATTACAGGTAACTTTTCTACTCCCAAAATTAACCCTAAGAATACTCACAGTCCTTCTTGTTTAACTGTTGTTTAGTAAAAAATTACACAGAATCTCACATCCAGAAATAACTGGGCCCCTGCTGCTACTAGATCCATTTGTTTTGCTGTCTGGAACTCATCATTTAAAAACTCGTTTTCTACTAGGAATTGTGTCTTTTGAGTGTCAGGTAAAAATTTCTTTGGGGGAAAAGTAAGAAATTTGCTTCAGAGGAACTGAGAATCTACTGTACAGTGTCTTTCTCCTAAAAGGTTTTTGTATTATTGATGCTATTCCTTCTTATCCCATTGCCATTATTCCTGTTCAGTTCTTGTACACCATTTTTGATTCTGTTTTCACCTTTCCTGAACATAGTCATGTTCCACTCCTGATTGGATTTTCTGTTATTCCTGCAATATATTGCTTCACATTTAGCACCAGCAATTGAAATTCCATTTTTTGTTCTCTGGTCCATGGCCTAAGTATTAGTACACAATCATTTTACTTGTTTCTCACTAACCACATCCATTTCCCTTACTGGATTAGGCATAATCCTGCGTTTCCTCTCAATTGCTGCACTCTGTAGTATTGAATCTTTTTTCCTTCCCATTTTTTACTCACTGACATTTCTTTGCCCATTACTATATCTTTTCAGTGCAGTATTATTCAGGATAATTTTTAAACCTAACTCCATATCCTATATCCATTTGTTACGCCATTTTTATTTGTAGAGCCAGTAAGATGACAGATTTTCAGATCTGTTGAGGACAGTCTTCTATTGTGTGTGTCTTCTTCCTCTGCCTGGTGATGGTACGAATCTGAGCCCTTTATCTTCCATCCTTTCTTCTGTCAGTGGAGCATTCTGCTTGCTTATTTTCTCTTTTTTTTCCTTCTTTCTAATTTTCCTCATGTTCCCTTTCCCTCCGCTGCTCATTCTCTGCTTACACAAGTCCTCCTATTAAGGAGATTTTTCATAAACCATAAAATCATTTAGGTTGGAAAAGACCCCTAAGATCATCAAATCCAACCATTTATCCAGTACCACAATGTTCACCACTAAGCCATGTCCCTAAGTGCCACATCCTCTCGTTTTTTGAACACTTCCAGGGATGACGATTCCACCATTTTCCTGGTCAGCCTGTTCCAATACTTGACCACTCTTTCAGTGAAGAAATTTTTCCTAATATCCAGCTTAAACTTCCCCTGGTCCAGTTTGAGGCTGTTTCCTCTCATTCTTATTATTTGGGAGAAGAGACTGACAGCACCTGTCTGCAACCTCCTTTCAGGTAGTTGTAGAGAGAGATAAGGTCCCCTCTAAGCCTCTTTTTCTGTGGGCTAAACAACCCCAGTTCCTTTAGCTGCTCCTTACAAGACTTGTGCTCTGGACCCTTCATCAGTTCCATTGTCCTTCTCTGGACTTGTTCCAGCACCTCAGTGTCTGTCCTATAGTGAGGGGCTCAGAACATGAATACTGAATACAGTATTTGAGGTGTGGCCTCACCAGTGCTGAGTACAGGTGGATAATTACGTTCCTAGTCCTGCTGGCCACACTGTTTTTGATACAGGCCAGGATGCCACTGGTCTTCTTGTCCGCCTGGGCACACTGCTGGCTCATGTTCAACCAGCTGTCAATCAACGCCTCCATGTCCTTTTGTGCCAAGCAACTTCCCAGCCACTTTTCCCTCAGCCAATAATGAGGTTGCTGTGACTTAAGTGCAGCCTCGGCCCATTGATCCAGCCTGTCCACATCCCTCTTCAGAGCCTTCCTACCCTCCAGCAGATCAACAGTCCTGCCCAGCTTAGTGTTGTCTGCGAACTTACCAAGGGTGGCCTCGATCCCCTCATCTAGGCCATCAATAAATGTTTTATACAGGGCTGACCCCCTGGCATCACTGATCCCTGGGGAACACCACTAGTGATTGGCCACAAACTGGATGTTACACCATTCACCACTACTTGCTGGGGCCAGCCAGCCAGCCAGTTTTTAACTCAGTTTTTAATTCACCTGTCCAAGCCATGAGCAGCCAGTTTTTTAGGAGAATGCTGTCGGAGGCAACGTCATAGACCTTACTAAAGTCCAGGTAAACAGCATCCACAGGCTTTCCCTTCTCCACTAAGCAGATCACCTTGCCATACAAGGAGATCAGGTTGATCAATCAGGACCTACCTTTCATACATCCATGCTGTCTCAGTGTGATCCCCTGGTTGTTCTCCACATGCCCTTTGATGGCACTCAAGATAATCTGCTCCATGACCTTCCCTGGCACTAAAGTCAGACTAATGGGCCTGTAGTTTCTCAGATCCTCCTTCCGACCCTTCTTGTAGGTGCAGCTCACATGTGCTTACTTCCAGTCAACTGGAACGTCCCCGGTCAGCCAGGTCTGCTGATAAATGATGGAAAGTGACTTGCTGAGCACTTCTTCCAGTCCCTCAGTACCCTTGGGTGGATCCCATCCAGCCCCATAGACTGGTGTGTGTATTAAGTGGTATAGCAGGTCACTGACCATTTCTTTATGGATTTTCTCCCTGTACCTGTCTACCAGCCCAAGGGGCTGCATACCCAGAAAATAACTAGTCTTACTACTAAGGACTGAGGCAAAGAAGGCATTAAGTACCTTTGCCTTTTCCTCATCCTCATCCTTTGCCACTATGTTTCTCCCTGTATCTGATAAAGGATGGAGATTCTCCTTAGCGCTCCTTTTGTTGCTAATATATTTATAGAATTTTTTAATCGTCTTTTACAATAGTGTCCAGGTTAAGTTCTAGCTGGGCTGTGACACTTCTAATTTTCTTCCTGCATAACCTCACGACGTCCTTGTAATCCTTCTGAGTTGCCTCCCTCTTCTTCCAAAGGTCATAAACTCTGCTTTTTTTCCTGAGTTCCAGCCAAAGCTCTGTTCAGCTGGGCCAGTCTTCTTCCCTGCTGAGCCGTTGGTGAATTGCTTAACATTGGAGAGTTGCACACAGCATAGTAAAAGTTGATAAATCTAATAATGCTTGTTACTGTATTAAAGGAACATCTGACTACAATGCACACCAAAAAACCCAGCGATAGCAGCACTGCAGGAAAGCATTTTAATATTTAACTATGTATTAACAGTGATACTTTAAAGCTACAATTTCTAAAAACATTTTCTTTTCCTGAAAAATGAAAGTGCTTCTACAAAATTAACTTTTACTGGTTGAAGCTGTCAAAAAGTCTAAGTAGTATTTCTTTAATATGACTGAATCTATTATGATAAATTCTCATTGTCTATTTGAGCCTTAAAAAAGTGCAGGAAATGGTCAGAATAATTTCTTAACATTCATGCAAGTATTTTACAGTAATTGGGAAATTATTAAAGCCTGTTTGTTGGTGGAGTTGTAATCAGAGCTTTACATTTTTATTCTTTCTCAAGACTGAGGAATTTTTAGTGGAAAATCCTCCTCAGCAAAACCTATGTTACAAACGTGTAGAAGTATAGAATATTGATGAACTATTTCAGTCTGATAATTGAGTAAGGGACCAAAATTTCTATTACAATTGCAGGTGTTTCCTGCAGCTGAGTATGAAATAAAGTAAATTTTAATTAAGTTGCAGTTGCTATTTGTTGAGCTTTTGCTGTTCCTAGTTTTTTCTTGGTTACTCTTACTGTTTTCCAGGAATTCTGGAACTAAGAAATGTTCTACTTAGAATTTGAAAACATAAAGCCGTCAATTCACTGAGTTTGATTTGGAGTGTGAAAAGCAGTGAAATAGAGATTTCTAACTTGTTACTCTATGTATTATCTTGTAAACTTGTTTAATACAATTTAATTGCACTTCATGGGGCAAAAAAACATGAACAGTAATTGCAGATACATTTTTGCTACATTAGATAAACAAATATTTCCCTTCTAAAGAGAGTGATTTTAATAACAAAACAAAAAAAAGGAAGAGATAAATAACTAAATAATAATTTTTTTAAACACAGAAATTAGGTAATAACTTGTTGCCATTTTCATCTGTTCTTCAATTAAACATATTCGCTTTTTATTCTCACCGGCTTCTATGAAAGTAGGAAGTTCTTGCTTTCCTATCATTTTCTTCTTTATTTTTCACATTAAACAAGCAAGCCTTTCTCTCATTTTATACTTCTCTTTTTCCAGATGTTTCCTTAGAAGAAGTATATCTTTAGTAGTTTTCTGCATTTTTTTATATTTTCTCCACCCTCGTTCTTCTTTTCTCAGGCCCTAAGTCCGGTGGTGCTCAGTATTTAGAGGAAACCATGGCTGTATTTTCCTTAGTCTTGCATGTTCCCATCCTGCTCTTAGTGAGGAAGTCATTCCCTCTATCAGTCCAGCATTGGAGGCTGCAAACAGATATCTATTATTATTGTCTACTATTTTACAAATTATTTTAAATTAAAAAATTTTAAAAAAGCAGGGGAGGGAAGGAAGCACTAGACTAGTCATTGTGAAATACAAGAAAGTATCACATCAGCAGAATTCAACCTTGGTTTTAGGAACCTCACTGCAGTTACAACTTCCTCGTGAGGGCAAGAGGAGGGGCAGGCACTGATCTCTTCTCTGTGCTGACCAGTGACAGGACCCAAGGGAATGGCCTGTGGTTGTGTCAGGGGAGGTTTGGGAAAAAGTTCTTTACCCAGAGGGTGGTAGGGTTCTGGAACAGGCTTCCCAGGGAAGTGGTCACAGCACCAAGCCTGACAGAGTTCATGAAGCATTTGGATTATACTCTCAGGCACATGGTGTGGCTCTTGGGAATGGTCCTGTTCAAGGCCAAGACTTGGACTTGAGGATCCTTATGGGTCCCTTTCAAGTCAGCATGTTCTGTGATTCTCTAAACTGAAATTCATTTGCCCATTTATCTCAGAATGTATCTCTCAGCTGCCAAACCTGTCTTGTTGAGTTTTAATATCCAGTGTAGCTCTCATCTTTTCAAGATCATGATAATCACCCCTGGGAAAAGATGAAACTAGTAGCCTATGAAGTTAAATGCAGTTTAAGGTAAATAGGCTGGTTCCCCCATGATGTAAAATGATACAGGACTGCTAATTCTGTTTGGGATTACAACACTTTCTGCCATCTGAGAGAAGTGAATGATGTCTTTGGTGGAAGGCTCTGAGTTCATCTTAATTAGGTGGTCAGTCAAGAGTACAAGTGCACTCCGAGTAGTCAGTGCACAGCAACACATACTCCATATATTATAGCCCAGTTTTATTTTTATGAGTAAGAATTACTGATGTGTGCAAAGAGGATCTTTTCCAACTGTCTGCAAGGGGAGAACAGGTCCAAAAGAGATGACAGCTGGTAGCAAAATCAGCTCCTCCACTGCTCTGCAGAGGGCTGATCATTTCCCTTTGCATCAGACCTGGCTCCTGGTAGCTCCTCCAGCTGGCACAGGCGGCTTCTTTGAGCCTGTATCTTGCCTTCCTAAAATGGCCTTCAAAAAGCTAAAACTGGCTGCTTCCCAAACCTTTCTACTCCTTTTCCTGGCATCCTGGGATTTATTTCACACTTCTCCCATTTGAGGAATGGTATTGTAGCATCTACTGGCTATGTGTTCTTAGCCAAGCAAGGTGTAACTAAGCAGTACATAATGCCTGCGTTTCTTTTAGGTTCTGCTGTGTACCTTCAGAACCAGGCACAGGATTACCCATTTGAAGAGTTGCTTTTCTTTTAGATTGATGGGCCAGATGATTGATCTTTCTGCTTTCTTGCTTTTCTTTTCCTTCACCTGCATTTTCCTGGGTAAAAGCTGTTCCTTTTCTTCAGTGGCATTTCTTCAGTAGATTCTAATGACAGAGGCAATCTCCTTTCTGATAGCTAGTGTTTACTTTATGTCAACTACAGTAAATTAAATTGTAGTCTCAATGCTGAGAAAACTACATTCCTGATGATATGCATGCTTTTGCTTGTCATGATGGCAGTTGTTGTATGCAGAGACTGACTTGAGTCCACCCTGTAGCAGTTAGAGATGACAGGAATAACATCCATTTTCTCACTTCATGGTAACAGGTAACTTGAGTGAAGCCCTGTATTTGCAAGGCATTTCTTCTTTCCAGCCTGCAATTTTCTTCCTGCTGAGAGCAGCTGAGTTGGCCTCTTAGTGCAGATTTACTTATGATGATATCAGTTGTTGTTTTGCATTTCCCTTCAGGTTCCCTTTGAGTACTAAACTTCTAGTATTTTACATTAATTATTTAAACCTTAAGAGTTTATCATGATTCTGCTGGTCAGAAGTTTCTGACTAGCTGAAACATGTAAAAATAACAAGAAAAAAACCCCCACCAAAAACAAAGACCCCTCCATGAAATGTCTCTGTGCTTGTGCTGCTGACATCAAGGCAGGTGTGTAAATGCCTGTGCTGTCTTGGAGAGCAGTTTTTAATTTGAATGACTTACTGGTAGACGATTGAACTTACGGAAATATGCCCTGGTGATGCAATGTGTTTTAAGTGTGATGTAATCTGCACAATACCTTCCCAGCAAAGGGCCTGTTGAATCCTTGAAGCTGTGCCACTCTGGAGTGCCTCATGCAGAACTCGATGCTTGCTGTCAGTGCCACAGCCCTGCTGGAATTGCACATGCATCAGAAAAAGGCAGTGAATTGCCACCCTTACGATATCCCTGTGCAGACACTGCCTTTGCTGGCACATATAAAGACTGTCTCATGCTTGTCATCCTTTTCTCCCTCTGGAGCCTCCCTTTTATTGAAACAGACCACAACTTTTTCTCCTATTCAGCTATTTTTTTCTCTTATTCAGCTATTCTGTTGACCACAGAGGTGGATAAGATAAACTGTCCAAAATCTCATAACCCAGAGATTCACAGTGATTTTTCATGCTGCCTGTCCTCCGAATGGTTGCCACCACCTAGACTGTGCCAACAAATTTATCTGCCAGTCACTTCAGCTAGTGGGCCTGTGTGGAACAGGGACCTCTTTCCTGCAGGTGAGAGGCTGATTCAAGCCTGTATAGTGAGGCTCATGTTGTATCCCAAAACAGCATCAAGAAACTACCTTCCTCCTCCTTAGTCTTTGTCTTGTATGTAGTGCAAATTCATTGATTTAGCAGAATAGTAAGTCTTGTCTTCATGGCTGTGGTGGTTTCTATTGGACAGTGAGACTCATCCTGGATCCTGAGCAGCAGGGCCACCTCCCTGTTGGTAATCCAGTGTACCCTCAACCCCAACCAGGTACCCAGCATGGAGCATAGAGAACATGTTGCATTGCTGTCCTAGAGGGCAAGACAATGATGTAATATATATGTATATGTTTTGGTGGCTTCCTTAGAGAAGTCTCTCCATTTCCCCCTAGTCATGGCTGTCTTAGTGATTTCCCTTGTAGAAACCTCAAGCTGCTCATACTTTCACTCTCTGGTTTCCAAACCCTCAGTCCCTTCTATCAGGCTTCAGTGTGGCCAAGGCTTCTGTCCTCACATATAGTCCTTTCTGGCCAGTCCCAAAAGCATCCACTTCACTTTGCAGCATACACGGATGCTGTCACAGACTGGTGGATCTTCTTCCTCTTCCTTTACTTTCCTTTATGGAATGAGCTAAATGTTCTGCTCATGAATATTTTGTATATGCTTAGGATTGTTCCCAGGATTCATGAAGAAATCAGCACCTGGCTTATCTCAGTGCTTGAAACAATCTGCAAAAGAAAATTGTTTCTTGTCTCCTGAATGAGGAATAGCCACTCTTCTCAAAAGAAGCTTGCCCAGAGCTTCCTTGTGCATAATAAAAAATGAGATCTCCTTTTTTTCTGCTTAGCTGGGAGGCAGGCCTGGATGGTTGAGGAAAAATATGGTCACAATCCTACATAATCCCTTCCAACTCTTTTGAAGGAAGATCTTCGCCTACTTTTTTCTCTCTCCTGCTCTTACTATGCCTACGACTCAGTGTCTCATCTGGACTCGGCTATGCTCTGCAGCTTTTCCCTCTGAATCTTCCTCTTACATACCAGCTGCCTACCCTCTCATCCAAGCAGCTTTTCACATCATATAATGTTTTGCTGTTCTCCTTTCCCAGCGACGCAGCACAGTGGCTTGCCAAGCCAGGACACACCTCTTTCTGTCAGGGAATGTGGAATGCCCATGGTGTGCTTCAGAGAGAAGAGCAGAGGGAGCACCTGGGAAGGAGTGGCTAGTACAGGGCTAGGGGAGTCATACGTTGTTCAGGGAAGATGAAGGAGGAGGGCAAAGACAGCAAGGAGCAGTGTGGTAATTAGTGGCCAGTGCAGCATTAGTCTTTCGCCGTGGGGGTTGCCAGCCTACCCTCCTCTAGCTGTGGCCAGTTCTGGGTGCCTGCCTACCTCCTGCCACCTCTGCCCAGTCACTGCTAGGCTTCCCCATGGTTTTCTGTGCAAGAGCAACCTTTTCCGCGTGTGACACATTCTGCAGCTCCACATCTCTCCCTTCCTGGAGTCAGCAGTTCTCCAGCTGGCTGGGGAAGGCAGGAGAGTACATAAGGAATGTATCACAGGATTGCATAGAGGAAAAGATGTTGAAGAACTGCTGCTGTAGCTCTCATTAGTAAGAGTGGTATGACGGTGAGCTGCTTTGTGACTTGGTGGTATGTGTGTCTGGGACCTCTGCCAGAACATCCATTTGGAGTGTGCTTTGTGTGGTGGAGTGATACAAATAGCAGAGGAGCTCACAGAAACCAGGGACTCTCAGCCGTCGTTGCTGCTTTGCTTTTCCTTTTATTACACAACATGTTAGGCTTTTAAAGTGCCTTGAAGTACTTTTTTCTCTGTAGTAAATCAGAGCTTTCTAAAGCCAGTATTAGTCAAGAAATCCTTGAAACTTAGGTGCAGTTTTTGAGGTTAGAGAGACTAGAGCAGACAGCTTCAATGTTCAGAGCATCTCTCCATTCCTGAGATTCATTTGCTCAAACGAGAATCTGTGCATGAAGGCCAAAATACTGAAACTCTCTCTTTTTTTTTTTTTAATTTTAATCTGAACTGCAGTTTGATTTTACCAAAATATAAGGGGAACCAGAGGCCCCTAGGGGTTCTCTGTTGCCTGTGGAAGATGAGGAAGGCTGATAGGCTGATTAGTTCTTTCTTTAGAAAATTTGCTGGTATTTGAAGGAACCTGAGCTACACTCCTGAATTTTTTTATTAAACAGTAAAACAATCTTAGGGATCTCTTATTTTTATGTGCATGAAAGAGAGAAAACAAGCAAGGGAGAAACTGATTCCTCCTGTATTTCTTTTATTCAATATAATAATAGAAAAGGGTTCTCCAAGTGTGGTTCAAAGTAATAATAAAAAAGAGCTTTCTGACTGTAGTTCACCTGCCTGGCAGGAAGTGGCATTTTCTGTGCAACTAAAAACGCAGCTCTCAGGTACTTCTCTCAGAGTTACAAGAAAAGCAACTTGCACACCCAAAACAGCCCAACAAACCCAAAACATCTAACTCTTCAAACCAAACTGCAGCCAGAGGGGGCCTTCCTAGCAATAAAACTACTGATTCTGAAATTTTCTGTCCCCAAAATGCAATTTTATTTTCCCTCCAAAATATCTAAATTAAAATGGGGACAAGTTGCCAAGCTAATTTATTAGTGAGCAGTGGTGAAACTAGTTTTGCCTCTCCTGTCCTGCTTCCTGCAGTCCTCTTGACCTTAAAGCACAATGGATGTTAAAGTATCTCATGCTTGTGGTTCTCTGGTGCCCTGTTTCTGCTAAAACATCCCTATAATGAATAAAACTAGTTGTACTTCCATTGTGGTGTGTTGTGTGTGTTGTACATGTCCAGCCTATTCTAGCTGTCGTGTGCCTATGGTGCTCAGCAGTGGATATCTCAGAATGATTTGTATTGTAAAGCACATATATGCGTGACAGTGATGTGGGTTTCCTGGTAGCAAAGCAATTTTAACTCTATCTGGACCTGTCCAGCAACCTTACCATCTTTTTCTAATGGCTATGTTTAGGAGTTGAAACAAAAATAGTTTCTTGGGAGCTTTATGAACACAGACCAAACTGATTGTGAATTGATATTTGTGGCATAGAGACTCTGTAAGTAAATAAGATGTAACTTTAAGGGCTAATGGACATATCCTTATTGTTAGGGACAGCTAGTGAAACTGCAGCCAGGGATATGGCTGCATTTATGTTAGTCTGGCTTGTTTGGCTGATTTTATTGCTCTAAACTTTGTCCATATGCTGAGCAGAATTCAAGGGGGTTCCTTGTGTGATACTGTGGGCTTTCTTCAATGGAGTTCTTAATCACAAGCCTAACTTCAAGCATATGGGTAGTTCCACTTATCACAGGTGTTGACAAAACCATCTCTAAAAGGGTCAGTTTGCTGTCTTCTCTAAATATAGCCTATTGCGTTTTCTGCTAGTATAAGAAGTTCATCCTGTATTATCTTCCTCTTCCTGCTTTTTTACCCCCAAAATACATTAGACTTTTTTAGACTGGAAGGATTTCATTCCTCTTAAGAGAGTGGATGGGTTATGGAAAAAGAAACATTTATCAAATGGGTAAGAGAACAAAATTCTACGGATCATGGAAGTTTCAAAGCACAGGTTGCAGTGAGAGGCAAATGAGTCCACAGAGTGGCAAAATTATATCTCTAATGAAAAGAATTTCTTCTTTCACATGCATATTCACAGCATCACAGAATGGTTGAGGTGGGCAGATACCCTTGGACATCATCTACTCCTGCTGAGATCAGGGTCAGACAAAACACATTGCTCAGACTGTGACCCATCAGATTCTGATCATCTCCAAGGATGGAGACTCCTCAGCTTCTCTGAGCAACCTGGTCCAGTGTTCAATCACTCAGTAAAAAGTTTTCTTGTGTTTAATTTGAGTTTCCTGTATTTGAATTTCTGCCCATTGCTTGTTATCCTGTCTCTGGGCACCACTGAGAAGAGATCTATCCTTTTTTCTTCCCCCCGTCAGGTATATATGCACATGGATATCATGCCCTGGTATCATGCCCTGAGCTGAACACTCCCAGCTCTCTCAGCCTCTCTTTGTATGTCAGCTGCTCCAAGCCCTCTCATTATCTTCGTGGTCCTTTGGTGGAATCAGTCCCCCATGTCTGTGTTGCACTTTTTTAGGGGACCTCAGCACTGGACACAGCCCCTCAGCTGTGCCTCATTAGGGCTGAGGAGAGTGGAGGGATCACCTCCCTTGACCTGCTTGTGATGCTCAGCCTAATGCAATACTGGACACCATTGGCCTGCTTTGCTGCAGGGATGCATTGTTGGCTCATAGACAGCTGTTCATCAAGATCCCCCGGTCCTTCTCTGGGGAGCTGCTTCCCAGTTTGTGCCCAGGACATGGCATTTTCCTTTGTTGACCTGCATGAGGTTGGCCCATTTCTCCAGTCTGTCCAAGTCTCTCTGGATGGCAGCAAGACACTGGTGCATCAGACAGTGCTCCCAGTTTTGTATCATCTGTGGACTTTCTGAAGGTGCCCCCTGTCCTAGCATCCAGATCATTGATGAAGAGGATAAGTAGTCTTGGCCCCAATATCTTCTGCTGGGGTACACGACTAGTAACTTGTGTCTGGTCAGGCTTTGTGCCTTAAAGGTCAACAGGTTTGTTTTCAGTCTACCTCACTGTCCCCTTGACTGGACCAAACCACATGGCTGGTCTACTAGGTTGTTAAGGGAAACAGTGTCAAAGGCATTACTGAAGCAGAGATAAACAATAGCCACTGCTCTCCCCTCACCACCAAGCAGTCATCTCATTTTAGAAGGCTGTCAGGTTGAGTTATCAGGTTTCCAAGAAAGCACTGAGGACAAAAGGACATCTAATACACTGTTGCATTACTTTCTCAGGCAGTGAATTTGCTAATTAGCTGCTCAAATCTCAATAGACTGTGAAACTCAGATGTAATTTGAAGCCTGGAGCTGGCTCGTTTTAAGATGAAAAAAAATGTATTTTTTAATTTCAAAAATAATTAGTGACACTTTTCAAGCTGGTTTTTTTAATTCTGGTTGCCAAAAAAAAAGGGATGTTAAATCAGTGCAAAAATTATTCTTGAACTTTGGTTGAAGCAGGTTAGTGATAATAATTTATGAAATCTTTAGGTATTAAAGGGAAGAAGGCCTTCTTTCCATTTAACACTGGAGTATTATGGCTTGTCAAATGTGACTGAATTTTTTCTTACTGTAAATTAAATAGAATTTTATGCTTTTGTGTACCCAACTGCGGTATTTTTTGTTTCCTCTTGTTGTAGTTAATTTTTTTTACTTCTGCTGGTTAATAATTTGTAAGTGTTCAGTGCTATACTAGATTTACAGGGAGTAACTTTGGCTCACTGCCTGCATAAGGAGTGCTCTTTTTTTTTAAAAAAAGTTTTAATATGTTGCAATTCTGTGGCTACCGTTGAGTCATGCTGTGTAACTAGGCCAGGCAGGGATGTCTTGCCTATTTCTGCCTTTCTAAGGATATTTCTAACATTTGGTTCTAATTAAGAGAGTGAAGAAATGAGGGGCAACAGGATATTTTTTACATGACCTCCAATTACTTAAGGAGAATGTTAAACTTAAGAGTCTGAGTTCTTTTCTTAAAATAAGCTAGAGCGTTGGTCATTTTTAATGTGTAAGTGCTTTCATGGGGAGAAACTTGATGATACTAAAATAAGAGGTTACTAAAAGGTCACTTTAACAGCAACAGAAGGCATAACATAAGTCAGTGGCTAGAATCTGAAGCCAGAAAATTTCAAATTAGATGCAGCGTTCATATTTGTAATAAGAGAGGTTGCAAACCTTTGGAAGAAACTGCTGGTTGACAAATTATTATTTCTGTTTAGTAAAGACTAAAAGATTTCCTGGTGGATGCACTGTAGCCAGACATAAATCTGTCCTGTATTCACACAACTGAACCTGGTGCAAGGGCAGCAATCTGAAATAAAATGGCTTGTGATAATGCAAAGCGTTAGATGAGACGTGGGGCTCAGCATCCAACTCTAGATCCCACATGGCCTCTCATCTAGCCTGCCACCCTCTGCTGCTGTCTCACTCATCTGTCATGAGATGGGGTGAAAAGCAGCATGTCTCTGGGAAGATTGTGGCTAATAGATACTTCTGATAAGTCACACAGTTGTCTAGCCCATAGACCACTTTGCATCTCCTCCTGAGGTTTTACCATGGAAATCCTTTGGTGTTGGTAACTCATTCCCAGGTCCCTGCGTCTGAGGACAGTCAAGGGTATGCGGGAGCCCAGCTGTACCACTGCAAAAGCACTCCAACACTGGTCCTTGAAGTTCGGCTAGTGTCACACCTGTATAATGTCTGCTTGAAGTCTGGATTAGGTATGCAGAAAACATTGACTAGGGCAGACATGGATACAATAATCTAGAAAGACAAGGTAATCTACCCTCAGTGAAAGTCTGAAGATTGGAAAATCTGGGATAAACTCATAGCAACTGCCCTAGCAAAGTTCTCATTACTGGCATACTGTAGTCATGCAGGAATGGAGGCGAGGAACCCCGTAACTCCCCCAAAGAGACAGAAAATGATCCTGTGATAAGATCTAGGCAGGATCCAATCAATGCAATTTTCAGACTGGAATTGGCAGGGGAAGTAGGGAGTTAGAAGGTACTGTTTAACCTGCCCTCACACATTATAGCTTATGTATTATGTACAGTAATTCTTCTGTGAATCTCATAATTTCTGTTGAACTCAGTTATACTTTTCTGGAAAAACAGATATAAGACAAGGATGGACAAGGAACATAAGTACTGTAGCTCGACATGTCCATTTATAAAATGCAGAAAACATTTGCGCTAATTAATAAAGGCAGGGCAGTGTGGATAAGGTACCCTCTGATCCTCAGATGGCAGGCAAAACAAACACAATATGTTGTTTTCTTCTTGTGATCCTGGGCGTGTGTAAGGCTTGAAGATGAGTCAGTTCTGAATTAATAATGTGTGGCGCAATTAAGAATCCCGTATAATTTCATGAAATTATCTTTGGACAGCAGAAAGTACACTTAGGCTCCAGTAGCTAGGTCATAGTTCTATCACTGCTTATGGGGCAGTGACAGTGTTTGACTTCATGCTGAAATATGTCCATAGTCCCTTGAATCAGAAATAACAGACTGTTGTGAACCAAGTCTGAGACTTCAAAAAGCCATGTCAGTCCATCGGGGTTCAGTTCCCGCTGAACTCCAATAGTCTTCTCCAGGAATCTCAGGCATGGATTTCCAAGCAGAATACCTGCTGCTATCTGACCCACTTATAGAAACTCCAAATATGAGAAAAAAATTTATTTAAATAACTGGTCTAAAAATAAAAATGGCATTTATAATGTGTTTCAGAAATCAGTCCATTATAATTCCCAGGATCTTCTGTTCAGGCACAGGAACAACTCTGATCCTTCTGTGTGTAGCTAGGAGATGATAGGAACTAATATGTTATTGGGAAATTGGTATTTGTCGTGAGATCTAGTTTTGACTGTGACACATTGCTCTAAGTGGTGGGTTTTTGTTGTTATTTTTATTGTATGCATTTTATTAATGGACTTGGGGACTAACCAGTAGTCATTTTGCAAATGCAATGCATCGTCTTAATTTTGCAGATGGTTCCTGTTCTAAGTCATACTTTACATAAATTGTCATAGCAAAGAATATATAATTTGATACCTAAAAGGAAGTTATTGGTTTGTGTAAGCAGAAACTTTCTTTGTTACTAAAATCAAAGAGGATACACTTAAAATGCATAAATTCACCAGTGTTTCGAGATCCTTTATATACTTCAATTTTAGATCATACTGTTCTGTTGAGATAAAGAGGTAGAGTCACCATTTTGGAGGAAGCTCCACATACATGGGCTTTTATAAGCTATGTAAATAAAACCACCGTCTTTGATTTTTTTCTGTAAGACCCGACTTACATTGCATATACCCTGCTTTTGAATTTTGAATATAATTAGTGTCACGATGACCCTACAAATATCCAAACTTTTGATCTCATAATTTCATATTCAAATACTCTCATCATCCCTTATCTTGTCTTCCTCACCTTCTTAACACATTCCAAGCTGCCCAATTAGCACATCAAGCCTTCCATTGCCTCTTACCAAATTAGCAGGAAACAATTCCATCTCCTGAGTTACAGAAAAAGAAATTATTGGTCTTTCAGGCCAGGAAGCAGCAATCTTAGTCTGCTGGGCCTCTCAGAAATCCCAACCCTTATTTACACCACTGAATTACTTAACAAACAAACCAACCACCGTGGTCCACAATGCATTATAAAATGATATTTGTCAGCAACATAGTATGCCCTAAATTCATCATCTTCATGATCTGAATATTGGTGAAGCATAAAAAAGGAGAATTTTGTAGAAAGAGTTGGAAAATTATTATCTGAAGCAAAGGACAGATGTTTTCTCCACGTTAGCCAACTCCTTGAGGAATGGATGCTGTCTGAAGAAAATGACGACTTAGCCTGTTAAAAGAGATACCGTTTCTAGAAGTTCTGCAAATGTTCTTAATTACTCTGAGTATTCAGATTCAGGCTTGGGTCTCTGGGCTGAGTTGTTTCTTGTGTCACAGTGTCTAATATTGCAACATAGCCTGGTAGGAGTATTCAGCACTAGTCTGGAGTACTTTGAGAGCTGAAACAAATCGGTAGGATCTTTCTGCGAGAACTTAAGATCAAACACTGAGGCAGAAGAGGTGCTGATGGAGACATATAGGTCCTCAGTGTGTCCAAAGACTGCATTTGGATCACTATGCTTTGTAGTCACGGGACATGGTTTATCTTCTGAATTTGTCTAATCTGTTTTGAATCCAATTTTACTTAATCTCTAGAACATCCTTTGTCTATGAGTTTGGCAAATTGTAGTGAAGAAAAAAGCTGTGGTTTTTGTATAAGCAGCCTGTTGAGGTATGTGTGGTAAGCACTTGTGCTCAAGGGTGGCTTGCATCTGCCTTTCTGTTCCTTTGCTTATAGTGAGTGTTGCTGAGGTGATGATATGTCCTAAATATAAAATTATTATCTAAAGGGAAGTATGAGGACAAATAATAATTTAAAGAAGACTATATACTTTCTACACAGATGGTAGAGTTTAATGTTCACAGATTCAGTTTAAAAGAAGATAAGAACACACCTTTTTTTAATGACCTTTTAAAACCTACTGTAACCCACAAAGCGGTTTGGGATGTTGCTGTTGTAAACCCACTTATTTTTCGTATTAAGCACTGACATCTCCTGTTCTGTGGTGGTGTGAAGTTGGATTGGATTGTTTCAGTGGTTATTGGGTCAAGCTGGAGTCTTGTGGCAAGTGGAATAGCACAGGGTCTGTGTTGGGACATGTCCTGTTTAACATCAGTGACCGAGGCGAGGAGAGCAGATGCACATTCATCAGGTATACAGATGACATCCAAGTGGGGAAACCTGTCAGTATGCTAAAGCACAAGGCTGCCATTCACAGGCAGACTGGAGAAATGACCCAACAGGAACCTTAGGAAATCCAGTAGGGCCAAATGTGGGGTCCTGCACCTGGGAAAGAAGCAATACAGGTGATTGACTGTAGGGAGCAACTGTGCTGAAAGGGAACACAGAGATGTGATAAACAGCAGTCAAACATGCCAGCCCAGTCCTCTGGCAGCAAAGAGGGCCAAGAGCATCCCTGGGCTCTTTTAAGAGAAGCAGAGTCAGTAGATCCAGGGAAGTGATTATCTCCCTCAGCATTCAGGAGGGCACATCTAGATACTGTGGCTGATTTTGGCACCTTAAGCACAGGAATGAACTGGAATGAGTTCAGCAAGGAACCACCACAATGGTTCTGGGCAGGAGCACTTGCCAGATGGGTGGAGGCTGAGGGACCAAGGCTGGTTCAGCCTGAGAAAAGATGGTTTCAGAGGGACCTGACAGCTGCCCCTTACTGTTTACATGGGAGTAATCGAGGAGAGGGAATCAGGCTGTTCACAGTGATGCAGTGGTAGCATAAGAGTCAACAGATATAAGTTGAAACAACAGAAGTTCAGACTGGACTTAGGGAGAAACCTTTTCTCCACCAGGGTGGTTAAGCTGTGGCTTTCCAGAGGGGCTGTGCAGTCTTTGTTCTTGGAGGTTTTCAAGTCTCACCTTATCTGATCTCACAGCTGATTCTACTCAGAGCAAGAGGTTGAACTGTGAATTTTCTGAGATTCCTTCCGGTCTAAATTATTCAGAGATCATAGGATTCTTCATGCCAAGATTTCACCCAGGGTGCATTTGTATATGCCAGGCAGTGGCAAGCTTCATGTGTATTAAAAGTAGGTTCAGTGCATAATGTATGCTTCTTTGGAAGGTAGAGGTCAAATTGTTTTTTCTTTTATTATGTGTTACTGTCTTGTCCTGCAGTAGGTGTGTGTCTACTTGGGAAAGGTTTTTTTTTTAATGGTATTGTTTGTCAGGGTCACTCCTGTTCTGTGTGTCTGCTTGTCTTTTCAATGATCCTATTACAACTCCGTGGTGGTGAGATGGACCTTGGAATGTATCCAGCCAGTTATTTTTATTAGACTTCAAATTTGTCCTTTCTGGATCTGTTTGGTGAATAAATATTATCTTCCTTTCTCCTTTCATCTGCTTATTTTTGAATGTTGCAAATAAACAAATGAAAGTACTAATCAACTTTTGCACAGTACAGTTTGTGTATGATTCCTCCATATGGTTTCAAATGTAATACAATTAAATTTCTACTGTCTTGCAATGTACAAATTGTAAGTTCTGCCCAAGAGAAAGAAAAGAAACTGAAAATAGCCTAGAATATGTTATATTCTTGGGTTTTGTGCTGTGCCCTAAAAAATGCAGTAATGTCATCTCTCCTGTTGTCTAGGAGACATGTAGATGTGATGATTAAAAAGTATCCCTGTTAAGGATTGTTGCCATTAGTGCTACATGACCTGAAATAAAATCCGGTTATGACAATCTAGATACGCTTTGTTGTGCTGTAAGATACCTTGACATTCATGAATGTGCTGCTGTTTGCTAGATGTTATCTGTGTTCCTTTAAGCTCTGGCTTCAATGCACCTGCTCCTTATTTTAACAGCAGATTTACAGAAAAGCTTTCATGCTGGTTCGTGTTCTCTCCGTTGACAGGTGAGTTAAGCTCTTCCAGGAGGTTTTCCTTCTTATCTTACTGGCATCCCAGTCAAAGATTTGGTCATTGATGTTTCCAGGATAATTTGGGAAACTCAGTTGAGTATGTAGTTTTCTACATGACATTTAAAAGCATCCTATGGAGGCTGAGAACGCAGCTGCGCTGGGCAGGGCACGTCTCCAGGATGGAGGATCACCGCCTCCCTAAGATCGTGCTCTATGGTGAACTTGCCACCGGCTGCCGCAAGAGAGGAGCCCCAAAGAGGAGATACAAGGACTCTCTAAAACAGTCCCTCAGCCTTGGCCATATTGACTACCATCAATGGTCCACTTTGGCCTCCAATCGGGAGGCATGGAGACACACCATCCATAACGCTGCTGCTTCCTTTGAGAACACACACAGAATCAGTCTGGAGGAGAAAAGACAACGCAGAAAGAACCGTGCCTCACCAACACCGCCTATGGAGACTTTCTGCTGTGCCTTTTGCAACCGGACTCGCCTCTCTTGTGTCAGCCTTTTTAGCCATCAGCGCGCTTGCGGTGAGCGTGGGTAGAGCCCTTCCCAAATCTTTGTTCATGAAGTCTAGCCACGATGATGATGATGAAGGCTTTGGAACTCTGAACCAAAAATGTGGTACTGTATTCTCACTTTTATCAAAAATGCATGGTGGAGATCTTGGTGGACATTATCTCTGTCATGCTTGATATGAAAATCAAATAGATGACTATTCATTGTTTCTCTGGAAATACAAAAGCTCATCAAACTCCCAAAATTATGTTCTCAGTACAGAGTATCTCTGTTAGCTCTTCACTTTCAGGAATTAAAAATAAACTTGTGAACTTGCAGAGTAGAAGGGAAATTCATGAGAGCTGATAGAGAGCTGATAAACATCAGTGGGGTTTCCTGTGATGCACCTCATTGCTGCCAAAGATGTCAACAATAACATTTTACTTCCAGGAGTGTGAGTTCAGGGACACTGATTATTGTCTTGTTACGTGTGGTCCTTTTCTTTCTCAACCGGTTCCCCCAATTTCCAACAAGATTTCTAAAGGCTGAAGAAAAGCCATGACTGCTTTCAGAGATGCAAACTGACTGGGATAGCACAGGCAATACCCTCTATCCATTGAGACATCAGCAAGTGGTGCCTGCTTCACAACCTAAGTATATGTCAAACAGCAAAAGCAGTTCCACATTCTTAACAGGGAACATTGGTTATTCTCATGATCATTATTACTGGTCCAACTTAGCCAGGACTTCACAAAGTTTTAAAGAGGTGGTTGAGCCCAAGGCTCCAGCAACACAGAGCCCCGTGTGGGGCAAGACACTTCTACGGATGGGGAGGTGTCTGCCCAACCTTCCCTGTCCAAGGGCACAGAGATTTGTCATTCACTATTCAAGCTGTGCTCTGGGGCTGCAGATCCTGAAGCAAGACTCTTCACCTTTCTGTTCAGTTCCATCAGCATTTACCACCGTTGTGCAGCGTCTGTCTGCCGCTGCTTATGGTGCTGTGGCTGCTCATGGCATTGCTGCGGAGTTACCCATCAATATGGAACATGGCTTGCCCACAAAAAAATCTTGAAAGTCATTGGAGCCTTTTTTAAAAAATATTTATTTATTTATTTTCAGAATGCTGAAGTGCATGCATAGCTATGAACTGTTTTCTATTCAGTGTCACCAAATTAACTCAGTTATTACACTGACTTTGCTTACACTGCCCTGTTCTCCTTGAATGTATGTTTTGTTCTGCCTAGTTGTAACAACCAGTGTTAAAGACTGAATCAAAAAGAATGCAGCTGATTTTTCAGCTCGTGGGCAGTCAAACAGGCTGAGAGTTAAAAAAAGACACCACCAGAAAAAATTACCCCAAGCCTATGAGTTTTCAATGGAACTGATTTTATCTGGAAGTCACTGAGACATAGAAGATGCAAAATCTGAATGTTGTTTCAATAATTCCAAAACAAATTTCACTTTAAAACCTCAGAATGTCAATAGGTAAATATGTTTGTTAAAAGTCAGCAAACAAAAATAGATCTTTAAAATGAAATGGAAAAACCTCAAACTATTACTGGTTATTCAGGCAAAGTAATGGAATATATAACCCCCTTCTCAGTACTGAAAAAGACCTCATGAAAATGTTTGAGTTGCTAAGAAAATTATTAAAAATTAAGAAAATGCTGAAAGCAAAATTATCTTCACTATTTAGCTCCTCATGACTGCGTACTCTTGAATTATGCAGTAATATGTATGCATTTTCAACATTAGCACTGCATCATTACAGTGAAATGAATATTGGGATGAGGGGCCTTCACTTAGGTTTCATTTAAGACTTCCAACAAAGACACACAGTTCTTAAATGATACTTAGTTTCCCTGCAGGAAGTATATTTATTTTGATGGTGTAGGCAGGGTACTGTACAATGGCTTTTCAGCAGGTTGGGGTTTTTTCTTGTGTTATTCTACAGCTAGTGTTCACACTGAAATGAGGAAGGATAGCATGTAATTTAATGTAATGATGGTTATTGCAGAGTAATTGTTGCATGGGTGATATTAAAGGAACACTTTGCAGCTGATGAGCACTTCACTTCCCATTTCAAAGCTAAAAACCCCTCAACATACACACACAGAGAAAGAGAAACTGCATCATTTAGATGTCTCTGTCAGAAAGCATTAGCGCATTCTCCAGTATGAGGAATATTTATCATCTGTCCTCATATGTGATTTGCCAGCATAACTAACAAAGAAAAATAAGACAAAGCCACTAAATGCTGTGATTGCAGTTCCTCTGTTACTGGCACAATAATCACTTTTTGAAGTTTGGGAATAAATGAGTAGTTATTTTTGGGCATTGTTTCATTATGAAGATACCTATATACCATCATTAAAATTTGCCTCTTTGTCATTAGCGTTCATAATCCTACTTACGTGCTGGCTGGCCTCTATGTCCCTTTGTGGGAGTATGCTCTGCACTTGGATTAATAATTAGAGTTTGACTGTATTCTGCGCTTCAGTTTGGTCTAAGTCATGTTACGTTCATTGTGTGTTGCTTGACTTGTAAGGCAGCTAGCTTGGAAGGAAGATGTGAATCAGGAGGAACACCTTCCAGTTTCTGGGCAAAGCCTTCTATATTTCCAACAGACCTGCAGGGCTGATTTGGTTAACATGCAAATTTTAGAAGGTGATCTCAAAGGACATAGCCATTCAGCAGCAGAGGAGAAGATGGCAGAACTGCTGTGATGTTCAAATACACTTTAATGGTTTTAATAAGTGGAATATACTGCTGCCTGCTTGCAGAACCAGGTCATGAATTCCTTCTCTTGTAAATCTTTACAGAGCTCATGGGGCTGACTAAAAGCCCACAATATTTTCTGTAGGAAAAGATGCCTAAATCCAAAGCAATGGCCAAATATAAAATTATTTAGATTTTAGAAGATCAGTTTAGATTATCAGAATATAAAGATTGCAGTATTTCTCTTTACTTATACCTATGTACTTTTCTGTGTAAGAACTGCTAGCTTTCAGCTGCCAAGTTATAATCCAGATGAGACGGAATTTCAATAACAGACAAAATTATGCTTAAACACAGCTTGTGTATAGACCTGTTTGGGACACACCAAGGACTTGTGTAAATGTTTTCTATGATGGCAGACTATTCAGGTCAAGTCCTACACTTCAGCAGTCTCTCTCAATGTATCAGGTTTGGAAGTGCGACTGATAGCCAAGTGGCTTTTCTTTTAAGAAGACTCAGAATGCTTGAACAAATTAACAAATTGTGAAGACTTTCAAAGGGAAATTGCCCTGACTGGAGCTTGTCTGAGGAGAGTTTGTCATCAAGGGGAATTCTCTGAGAAGTAAGAAATCTTTCAGTAGCAGTAGATGTCCCTTACATTGCAAGCACTGCAAAGCACAGAAATATTTGAACTGGAATGACTGATTGATTGATTGTGCCTCTTCTTCTTCGTCTTCTTCGTCTTCTTCTTCTTCGTCGTCTTCTTCTTCATTGTCTTCTTCTTCGTCGTCTTCTTTTTCTTCTTCTTCTTCGTCTTCTTCTTCTTCATCTTCTTCTTCTTCGTCTTCGTCTTCTTCATCTTCTTCGTCTTCTTCATCATCGTCTTCTGCTTCTGCTTCTTCTTTTCTCCTTCTGCATCTTCTTCTTCTTTTCTTCTTCCTTGTCTTCATCTTCTTTGTCTTCTTCTTTGTCTTCTTCTTTGTCTTCTTCGTCTTCTTCCGCTTTTTCTTCTTCATCTTTCTTCTTCATCTTTCTTCTTCATCTTCATCTTTCTTCTTCTTCATCTTTCTTCTTCTTTTTCATCTTTCTTCTTCTTTTTCATCTTTNGAGAACATGGGATAAGGCAGACATCAAGGTCGCTGTAGAGCTGGAGGAGGAGGCACCTCATGGAGCAGGGGAAGGACTCAGAGCTAAAACCCCTGCAGTCCACGGAGGGGCCCGTGCTGGAGCTGTGGATGCTTGAAAGGAGCCTGTGGACCCATGGAGAGGCAGACCCACGCTGGAACAAGAGACCTCTGGACCTGTGGAGAGGCAGACCCACTCTGGAGCAGGTTTTACCTGAGTGAGAGCTGTGGCCCTTGGGACAGCAGATGTGGAAGAACTGTTGCCCAAGGGGTGGATTCACGTTGGAGAAGTCTATTAAAAACTGTCTCCTGTGGGAGGGACCTCACAGAGCAGGGAATGGACTCAGTTGTGGTCCCCTGTAAACCATGGTGAAGCAGAATGTCCCCCTGCAACCTACGTAGGCCCACTGGGGTGCAGGGACTCAACCTTTACTGCACCCCATGGAGGAGTGACCCCGAGGGGTGGGGGAGCTCACATCGCAAGCGGCAGCAACTGCAACCGACTGCAACCCCCCATGGACAGAAGGAGGGGTGGGGGGAAAGTGTGTGTGTGTGTATGTTTTAAGACTGGTTTTTTCTCACTATTTAGCTTAGCTTTTATCCTATTAGTAATAAGTTTTAGGTATTATCTCACTTTCAGTCTGGTTTTGCCCGTAAAGGTGATAAGTGGATGACCCCTCTCCCATCTGCCTAGTTGCAGAAAGGGATTTAATGAGTCCATGGAATCTGGCCAGGATCAACCCACTACATCATTCCTCTTCTTCTTCTTCTTCTTTCTTCTTCTTTCTTCTTCTTCTTCTTCTTTCTTTCTTCTTTCTTCTTTTGTGTTTTTCTTGGGCTGGTTGGGATTTTTTTTTCTTTTTTGTTTGTTTTCTTTTTCTTTTACATCAGGCAGTTAAGAAACCAAAGATATTCCAGGCCAGGATGGTTTCCTCAATTGACTTGATTTTCCCATTTCTTCCCTTGCTTCCCCTGACCGTGCCAGGACAGGAAGTTCTGCTGCAGCCTGCTGAAGGCTCATCTCCTTTTGCAGCTCACATGGAGAGTTTCACTAGTTATTTGCAGGCCACTGATCAACCACTGGTTGTGAACACCAAGGCAGGAGACTAGAAAGCTGTATGTGCTTTTGGTGCCTGAGAGTAGCCAGAGGGCTACTTCACTGTCAGAGACAGAGAGGTTAGCATAGTCTTCTGAGAACTGAGAGGTTCCTTGTAAATGAATTGTGAGTGTGTAGGGATGTTGGGTCAGTGGCAGCACTATCCTCATATTTCATTGCAAGGACTGTGATATTGCTTGGTTTTGAAATAAAGTATTTATCCGGCTCTGGAAAAGGATTCTAGGCTGAGAACTGTACCCCCTTGTGGCCCTGTTTTAGGCTCTCATATTATCGAGGGGCATATGCCCCAGCATTTCTTATGTCTTTATTTCTTCTGCCAGCTATTGTGGGCCATGCTCTCAGATGTCTCACTCACCCTACACACAGCATAGAGGGAGCGTCAGCCTTCAAGAAAGGCTTTGAAGGTCCCATGAAAATCCAGTCTTTAATGTCTTCCAAGCTGTACTTCCCACTTTTCATTTGTTCTGCCCTCTGTGGAATCCTTAGCTGTTTGGAACAGATCTCTCTTTTTCCTTTTATGCAGAAAACACTGTGCCTTTCATCAGCATCTTTTCCCTGACTGTTGTTTGCATTTGCCTGTTTCTCTCCAGTAATGCAGAGATGCTTGCTTCTGAATCTTGAAATTCTCAGCTTGCAGTATTGGAGCAGGTGTCTCCCTCCGGATCCATTCCAAATACATACCTTGTCTTTTCTCATTTTTTTTCTTGCCTAGTTTATCAGGCTACAACTTTTCCTGCAAGATGACACATCAGAGTAGATAGGTGCCAGCCCCCCTGCCCTTTCAAGGGATTTCCCTTCAACTTAATGAGCCTCAGGAGAGATTAGCTTTTCAAAGCTCTTCTCAGCATCCTCTGAGACTGTCAGAATTTTTCCCTAAATATTGCGCTTCTTGCTTCAGTGATTCAAGCTGCTGGTCACTTCTTCCTCTGCTAAGATCACTTCTTTCTCAATGATGCTTGACAAGAAGGTTGGAATTGTCTTTTCTTTGATTAAGATATTTAGCTCCTGTGGGCCTCAAGTGCTCTGTCTTTCAGGCAATTTAATGCTTAACCCTCTGATTCCCTGTTAAATGGCACATGTCTCTGTCTCAAAGAGCAGCTGGAGAAGGGAGAAAAATTGTTTTACAGGCATTTTGTGACCTTGACAATTTGAGAGGCATTGAGTGGAATTGCCGGGCTTGCCTGTGAAAATCTACTAGGACAACGTATGACTGCTTTCCATTGCCATAGTCCTCAGCATCATCCTTCTCTCTTCACTCAGAATCTTCAACCTTGAGGCCCAGGGAAATGCCATAAAGGAGAAATGAACCTACACGAACATCAGGATGTGGTGCCTGAGCATTATCAGGTGTTAACCAGGTTACTTTCCTTCAGTTGGAAGGAACATCTTAAGTAAAGGGCATGTTACAATGTGTGAAATAGATTGGCAACATAAACCTTATGGCCATAAAATATTACCAAGGCAGCTGCCCCACACAGTTTTTCTGGTCTTGGTGACAGTTGGTCTCATGTGAGTGCTTTACTGAGCTTCTCTGTCTGCAAGGAAGCATCTTGTAAGGGCTACAACAGAGGCCTGAGGGCAGTTTGTCATATTTTAAACTATCAGCTCCATACCAAAATATTTTAATGTAAGCTTACTTATAAGCAATAGTACCAGACAGGAAGAATTTTACAAGCTGGACCTATATTTTTCTGTTGCATTTCCCGTGTGTAGGTTGCAGTATTTCCTGATGCTCAGTGATGGTACCAGAGACCAAATTTAGTTTTTTATCATAGAATTTGCTTTTCATGGTCACAAAAGTTGGAACTTGGAGAGAGATTTTTTACAAGGGCACATAGTGATAGGACAAGGGGGAATTGCTTCAAACTGAAAGAGAGTAGGTTTAGATTAGATATTAGGAAGAAATTCTTCACTGTGAGGGTGGTGAGGCACTGGAACAGGTTGCCCAGAGATGTGGATGCCTCATTCTTGGGAGTGTTCAAGGTGGGATGGGGTTTTGGGCAACCTGGTCTAGTGGAAGGTGTCCCTGCCAATGGCAGGGGGGTTGGAACTAGGTGATTGTTAAGGTCTCTTTCAATCCAAACTATTCTGTGATTTTAACTAGACTGCCCACTTTCACTTTCCTTTTGAGGGGTTATTTTTAAAAAGTTTCACTTTCTGGCTCCCCTCCATTTGACCTGTGGTGTAATGTTTGGACTAGAGATGCTTCTGGGGAAGCATTAAATCCAAACAAACTCCCTTCCACCCTGTTTTTTATGCAATCATTCTTGGATGGTCACTAATATTCTATTTTTTTTCCCACTACATTATCTGTTCAACACAGACACACACTAGACATCTCATGGTTAATAACGTCCCCAAACTAAAGCAATTTTAAATGCTTTTTTGTTTGTTATATTTTGTATTTTAGAAGACAATTAGAAACAATCTGGTGCTTACTTTTTTTGTTTGTTTATTTTTCTTTGTTTTGGGGTTTTGGAGGATGATTTTTTTTTTCCTTTGTTTTTCCTGAGGATGAGGTGGAAGAAGTGAGGAATTGGAGCCCTTGACAGAATATTTTTTTTCCCCTTGGTAATATGTCTGTAAATGAGAAGAGGTGAGTTGTTAAATGTTCGTCCATTACACTCTGATGTATGGAAACTTTCAGTAGTGACAATGGCTTCAATCGTACCTAAGGATATATGAGTTCCTTCTTTCACAGCATGCTGATATGTTAGGTCTTCCTGGAGCCACGCAGACCATGCAGAGGCCATGCCAGCAGGCTCTGGGAGCATTTTGAAGAGAGATTTTACTTTTGTAGGGAGTGTGGCAAAAGCAGAATTAAATATTCAAATCTTACTATTAGGAATTTGGTAAATCAGTCCTCTGAATCTGCTTCTCCACTACGTATGTCCTATTAAATAGAGAATTGAAGGTCAGAAACAGAAGAGGAGAGTGGACTAAATAATCAAGGTAGAATTGATGTGAAGGTTTGCTGTGGCTGTGATCTGTCTGAGCCTTTTCCAAAGCCTGGCTTCCCAATTTGTAGTATTTCTCTATCTTGCTTTATCCGTGCTTTATTAATTTATTTAAAGTCTTGTAAAATCATCAACTCGAGATGCAATAAAATCTCTGCTTGCTTTGCTGGTGTCTAACATATATATCTTTCTCTGCTCACCCTACACCTGGGATAACATGGCAAGAGGTCTCCTCATGTCTTCACAGGCTGCCTTTGTGTCAGAGGTTTTAAATCAAATAGTTTGCTTTGTATCCTATTGTTGGATAAAATATGTATTTCATATGTTTCTTTGGTAGTGCAAGTATCTTATGAGACTTACATTCTTTCTGCTGGAGTGTTTTTTCAAAAATATCTGGTTTGAGTTGATGAATCTGAGAACTATAATCTGTGTTTTTATTATGAGCTTCTTGGCACTGATATGTAATAAATTTACTTCGTTACCCCATCCAAGAGAAATACTGCTAAGTTGAGGGTCATGAATGTTTCATATCAATATCCTGTCTTTAATAAATCCTGGTAACTTCTGCAAAAAATCTATCTGCTTTCTGTTTTGTGATATTCAGGAAGAGAAATATAGGAAAATGTAATTTTGTAGTCTGGGACTTCCTTGCTTTTCACTGCCTCTGTCACATTTATCTTCTTGGTAGATGTCTCCAGGATGTGCTAACTCATGAGGGCTGCGGCTGAGCCCAGGGACCAGAGTGGAGTTGGTCCATCCATACTTACCGTGACTCACTTTCCAAAATGTTCTAACCTCTAGCATTTTAAAACTTCTGCCCTCTGAATCCTAGATTCTTTTTATATATAAGAGGATATATATAAGAGCTTCCTACCCAGTCAAATATTTTCTCTCCATGGCAGTGGTAAGAAGTGGCAGTATGAGACTGGTAGGCTTGTGGAGTAGGGGAATAAACAGAGAAAACCTAACTGATGGGAACCATGTGCTGTACCTGGCATGTGGCTCGTGGCTGGGGCCTGCAGGCACTGCTGGTGTTAGTAGTAAGAAGACTTTCTCAGCATAATATTGCCTGGTCCTTGGACTCTGCCAGTGTTCCTGTTTTTCCAACAGGCCGACATCTACACTGGCAGCTTGTTTTGATTTTCTTTGATTATGTTTTCTGTTGGGGATGGACAAACAACCTTCAGGGTGAGCTGATGGTTTTGTGATGGAGTCACTTAAAGTGAAAGAGAGTAGGTGAAGCAAAAATGTATTAAGACTTTATGTTTTTATTCTAGTCATTTTCAGGACATGATCCATAGGGCCTCTGCCAGTACAAAGACCTGGTGCAAGGGATGATTAAGCCACATCATTAGGTATAGCACCACCTGTTATCTACAACAAAAACTCAAGCTAGGTTCTCATAGCAAGTGGAGACTATGGCACAGTACTTTCCCAAATGAGCTGTGATACTGAGATTTCAGTTTACGTTGGAAGATGCTGCCAGGATATAATTTCATAGGTGGGTTTTCTGAGCTGTTCTAACTTGTCAAAACACACTTCAATCAGTCAAATTACTGGAATTCCCTGGGCAAAAGCAGCCTTGAGAAGAATGCAAACCACAGTGTACTAGCACAAATAGTTTTCCCGTCTGTTGCACAATAGGGTGACTTGCTTGGTTATTCCATGGTTGGTCCTTTCCATGCTGAAAGAAGTATTTGGAAGGAAAAGTCCAGACTACATCAAATAGCCTGATCTTTTTTTGAAGTCAGGTTTTGAAATGAGGGAAGAAACCAAAGCAAGGTAAGCTTAAGAAATTTTCTGATCATCTCACCTCCAGGATAAAGGGAGAAAAAAGGTGTGTATGTGGAAGACAGGAAGCATGACTGCCATTACAGCATATGACAAAGACTCCAGAAATCCTGAGTTTTCAATTCTGCCACATATCTATCTACCATTATCCCCTCTCCCTACTCTCTCCTTTATTAAAATCAGTCTGGGAGGACCTTGGAGCCCTGTGAGGAAGGACTCAGATTGCTTTTTCTGCCTGATGTTGTTGTAGAATATCATGATCCATTGGTTCTACAACACACTCACAAACAACAGCAGGGTGGATCTAGATTCAGCGTGGGGGTGCAAGACACTTCATGTGCTGTGTAAATAAAGAGATTATGTGTTAGTGTTGCTTCAGACAGAAAATGTCTACAGTGTGCATAAAATATTGTTTGTTTTGAGAAATGGGACTGGCACCAGGTATTAAAACCTTTGGCCTGAAGCACACGGCTTTATCATTTGTTGTTTGGTTTGCTTTTCAGCTCACAGAGCAATACTTTCCCACTCTTAAATAAATACTTTCCCACTCTTATAATGATATATCTCACGAAAAATGAGCAGTGCTATTGCAGTTGCTGTGACAGCCCCTGTTCTGAATGAGACATTCCATGTAGAAAGCAGCAATTCCATGCAGCCTGGCTCAAGGCTCACTGAAGCTTGGCTTGGCCAGTGCTTGTTTCATGATGCTTAATTTGGGCTGACACTATAACATCTGACCCAGTGATGCTTTATCATTGGTGTGGAGTTGCTGTATTCCAGCTGCATTTGCTGGATCAACATTTGTTGGTGGTCTGCTGAGAAGTGCATGTGTGTGTATGTGCGTGTGTGTGTGTGTGTGTGTGTGTGTGTGTGTGTTTGCGTGTGCACAGTTGGGGTGTTTCTTCCACTTCTGTTTCCAGGTCCAAGCAGACTCAGAGTTGCAGAGGAAAGAGGATGATAGTTGTTTGTCCTTAGAACTTGTCATGTTTCCAAGAGCTGTATTTGTGTTGGTTTGTCTGGAATTTACTTGTGCCAATGATGGTCACTGGTCTTTCACTTACTTCATGTTTTGTAGATAGTTACTGAGTTTCAGGAGGCCAACACCCTGCTGCTGGGTCAGTGTGGCATTGAGTTACAACTTGCTGTGTTAGTGAGCCCTTCTGCACTGTCAGAAGGAGGGATACCCAAAAAAGCTATGCTGCCCTGTGGTCGCAGCACACCCTTGGAGTCTCTGCTGGAAGGAACCTGGTCAGTTAACAACCTAGCCTTATAGGATGTTCCTGGACAAAAATAAATGAAAAAACCCGCAGCTGCTGAAGGAATAAAATAAGTCAGTGTGTGTTTCTGTCGCTGTCTTTTCTGATACAGTCCTGTTTACATATTTGCCATTGCAAATGAGGTTTGGGCTTGTTTCTGTGTCACAAACTTTTTTTTTTGTGGGACACATGGTATAACCTGAGTGACTGGTCACCTTCTACACCTGGTAGTGCAGGCTGTGCTCTGCACCATGTGAGTTTCTACCTGGGAATTCAGATTTTCGTGGTAGCATAAAAAAAACCCACTAGAACCTTCTAATACCACCACCAGTTAAAGCAGGAAGATTGTTGTAGGTAGTTAATTAAAAATTGTGTAATGTTAATTATATAGTCTGGCTAGGTATGTGCTCCTGTAATACATAAAATAATATGTTAAAGGAGAGAATTAGAGAGATGGCTATTTTTGCACTAGTAAAGAGAACAGCAGTCTTTATTTTTGAGAACAGCTGGGTTCTGGTTTGGCAGCAAAATCTTAGCGCAGCAGTTGTCATGCTTTGCCATCTGCTCAGACAAACACATCCTAGACAAGGTTGACTCCTGAGCTGAAACCAAGTATGCAGTGTATATATACATTATTCTCATCAGTGACAGTAGGGTCTCAAGCCTGCTCAGAGCCCTGCCCATCAACGCCATTGGAAAATCAATGGCTTCAATGCCTTTTTCTTCTCCTTTACCAGCTGGACCCATCCGTGATGCTCTCTTCCATGCATGGGAAGGCTGCTGCAGCTTTTGGCTGCTCTGGTCCTCTCCTCGCTCACCAGTGCCTTCTTTCCTCCACCTTGAACACGTGGAGGTAATGGGGATTAACACTAGGGATGTGCAGAGTCAATTGGCAAAAGGAAAGAATGATGAGCTAAGTATCCATGCTGTGCTATGGGGTTTGATTCATACAACCAAAACCCTGAAAAGAGGTTTGCAAATATAGAATTCAAGAGAAAAAATCAAGCTGACCTCTTGCTACACTTAAGGCTGGACCCTGCGCTAAACGAAACAGATACCATGTCTCTGCTACCTTCCACACCAAATGACAGTATTGACTGGACACTTATTTAGGAAATTTTAAATTAAAAGAATGGCTTCTGAACCTCACTGGAAAAAACCAAAACAAAACAGAAAAGAAATTCTGTTGGTGGAAAATTTTTGTGGTTTTTTTCCAACAGAAGCTGAAGAAATCATTATTCTTCCTGTCACTCTCCTTCCTGCTTGAAAAAGTGGGCAGGGAATGAGAGAAAAAGCTGGCAAAGGAAGAAAAAAGAAAAAAACAAATGCATTTTTTAAAGTAGGAGGGGATTTTTGTTGTGGAAAAACCTCCTACATACCTTTAATACAGACGAGTCCACCCATCCAGTGGGAGGGCTGCATGCCTACCCAACATGGGTTGGGAGACAGATCAGTTGCCTTTCTGTGGTGGACAGACATGGTGGTAGCACCTTGTCCCAGCTCCAGAGTCCTCCAGCAGCTGCGACATGAGGCAGGGAGTAGAAGAGAGATGGAGGAGGTGGCAGATGGTGGGAGTAGACTAAGTCAGTGACTTAGAGTAGACTAAGAGTGAGGGACCAGAAAGAATCTATACTGCAAACCGTCTTGGAAAATCTATCACTGTGTAAATGCAAACACCAGAATTTGACTCAAAGGTGTGTTTTTCCATATTAAACCAAATGCCTTAAATTCCATGTGAAGCAACTGACAGAATAAAGGTGAGGTGAGTATTTGTCTCCATAACATTTCAGCCTTTTTAGCTCAGCTACTGACCCCTTTGGTTTTCTGCTCCCTGTGGTTATCAGTACCTCAGTGGATTTCCATATTCCTGTATGCTCAGTTTCTTACTCAATATTATTTGGGACAACTTATTATTTGCATTTCTGGGACCTCATCAATTAGCTTCTCTGATTAAAACTGCAGAGGCGAAGCAGCGCTCCACTGGCATCTGAAGAGGGACATCTTTCAAAGCAGTGGTCATGAGCAGGAAATCCAGCATGAGTGAGCTGCTGGGCTGTCAGCTCCTCTGGTGCTTTACCTTTTTCACCTATGTAGGCCTAGCTCTTTGGAGTTATTTGAACATCATCATGGCAATCTCTGTGTACATAAACTAATACGTAGAAAGCCTTTTTCGCAACCCACACCCAAGATTTAAAATCTCTCCTCCATACATGTTTGTATTTAGCACAAAGCCTGTTGCACAGGGAGCTTCCAGACAGCATAGTGTGGAAACCATAAAATACAGTAGTTCAGGTATGAGCAAGGCTAGGAGGCTGTTGGGTCAGAGTTCCTGGAAAGCCTGGGTTGGTGTACAAATGAGGTCATATCTAAAACATGTTCAAATATGTTTCTAAAGCAAATGTTGCACAATTAAATTAAGGCTTCAGAGGAATAAAGACATAGAGACAGATTCTGTTGAACAGGACGAGTATGTTATATTTAATGATTCCCACAGAAAAATGTGGAGTTCAAAATTAAAGCCACAGCTGTGTAGTCAGTCTAACAAAGCATATCAGATTTGGACATACAGAGCTGTAGACACTGCATAAAACGTGAGGAGATCTCACTCTCTGGTACAGACATGTAGTTTCCTAGGCTTTCTCTTTTGGTCTAATGTGTGTATTCGTGCAGTAATTATCTTTTTTCTCAGAGTCAGAGACCAATGAGCACTAGAGCTGTGCTGCAGATTGCTTCAGCTGCCTCCTGCTGCCCCCACACGTAGCTCTGATCTTATTTGATAGATCTTCTCAAGCTGAGTTCCTTAATGAAACTGTCTTTAAAATAGCATTCTGTGGGTTTACAGAGCTACTTTTTTTTTTTTTTACACTTGTGTGTCTCAGACAATTTCATATGTTGTTTGAAACTCCTTCATCAAGATTTTGCTCAGCTATTCCAAACAGACTTTTGCTCCTTGGAAAAGCTGTGCTTCTGCCTCACTTACAGGCACAGGCATCTTTGGTTGACTGAGTTTCTCTACTTGCCTGTAGAAGTAACTGCATGACACAAAGGACAGTAAAATGGCTTCCACTTTCCTTGCTTGGTTTACAGAAGGGATTTCTTGAGGCTCTTTGTCAAATGCTTAAGACCTGGATTGTTTAAAAAGTAGTTGTGGTTTCTTGAGGTGATCAAGTGATTCTTGTCCCAAGTATCATAATTTGCCTCCACATAGTTTCCTGAAGACATAGAGGCTCTTCACAGTTTTCAGCTTGACTATCCCTATCCACCTGGCAATGCTGGAAGTGAAAACCTTTATACATCTATAAATTCCACGATGCCTTGAACAAGGCGTTTTCATGGGGTGTCTGGAGTTCTCAATGTTTCAAATACAGTACAAATATCACTAAATAATGCTTAGTAAATAGCGTGTCTTAAAAAGCCCGAATCGTAGCAGTACCTTCATGTTCTTGTCAACCTCTTTCAACCAGACAAGAAGCCCCCATTTCAAGTAACAAAACGGAATAAAGATACTTAAGTAGGTCAGTCTTGTGGCTTTAGGATGCAACTCCTAGGCTGCATAATAGACTTAGAAAGCTGTAATCTCCCAAAATGAGAGAAAACCAAGAGATTGCAGCCACATCTTCGTCTGTCTGCTGCACTTGCAGTTGTAAGGTTGCACAGGTTCCCTCTGTCATTAGCATATTTACACACGCTGAAATTCAAGGGGAAGGCCCAGTTAGCTGGGCACTGTTTGTGTGGTCTGTGCAGAGCACAGCTGGGTTTGCATGTGCTGATGTGGTGTGGTGTGTTTCCGCAAAGGGAAATCTGAGGCCACTTCTGCAGAACATGTTAACCTCACACCACCAGGTCATTCAACTCTTCTCTAAGGAGCACACTCACAAAATTAGGTAACATGTTGAATGTGAAGCTCAAAACAGCCAAATTGTCTAATGCCAAAATCTCTTAGAAAGTTCATTCCAGGGTGTGTTTGATTTCTTTAATGAAGTTGAACAACGTGTAACAGTTACATCTGAAGAGGGAAGGAAGATGAAGATGATGTTTACTGTTCTGATGCTAGAATTTTCAGCATTATGAAAAAATCCCCTTGATTTCTTTATTTCTGAGTTTGTAGAACTAAAAAGATGTTTGCTTAAGCAAAAAAATAAATCTTTTTTTATGATTGCTTTTCCATTTACCTCTAGGAGGTTGCTGTGATGTCAGGAACCTCCTTCTCATCAAGGAAGTAACAGCCCTTCTCTCTTGTTTGTAGCAGGATTTCAGGTTTGGTTCCTTCCAGGATACAAACATCACTTGTATTTCTGCCTCTCTGGGACAGAAGAGATTTGTCTAGTTTTTTGTTTTGCTTTTTGGTTTTGTTTCACTCTTACTTAAATTAGGCACAGCTATATAAAAATCCCAAACCAAGTAAAACAAATCTCTTATGGTCTGCCTGATCTTCCAGCCTTTTCATTCTGGTGCAAAAACATTTACATTTCTGATTTGCTACAAATGACAGCCAAAATGACTGAAATTTCAATTCTGTTTTAAAGTTTGGCAGCTAGAAGACTACAAAACTATGAGGGGAAAACATTGTTCTCTATGCATGAGACATGAAAATTAATTGTTTAAATTAAATATTTTTAAATGTTTAGGTTTTGCATATGAATTGTCCCACTAATACTAGCATAAATCTACTACAACTACCCTAAGTAATACAAATGTTTGCTAAGAGCTGGTTTGATTTTGAACTTGATTCAGTTGCTTTGGCAAAATACTATTCCTGAGTAAAGCAGTAACTATGTCCTCAGCCTTCAAGTGCGTGGCTGCAGCTGTGAGTCATCTCATGACTTTCAGTACTGTCTTGGGATCTCTAATGACTGCAGCTGATCAGTGTGCGGTGTCACCCAGCACCAGCCATGTCACAGGGCAGCCATGAGCCACGCTGGTGAGCACATGGTGTGGGGGGGTTAGGTCAGTGCTGACTCAGAGGGGAAAGAAGTGCTCATCCAGCCCATGATGGTGTAAAGTGCTCCTTGAGTTAGGACCTCTGTTTAGGAAATTACTTCACCCCAACTCCTGTTTTCATCCTTTTCCTACCAGGGTGTTGTGACAGATTCCTAACCTGAATTCGTGGAAATGAAATTTAAAAGGGGAATAAATTTGACTTGCATCTATCTAAGACTTTGATTTTTTTTAAAATTAAGATTTTGAAAATTTATTCATGTTAATATATTTGTATATACACACAAATACAATCTCACATTTGCTTTACAGATAATTAAAAAGACTGTGACCTTCTAAAATTATTGCCTTATTGGTCAGCTAAAATTGCTTTTGGACAGTACAGGTCTGTTAAACCAGCCATGAGACTCCAAATCAGTTTCTTTCAGATCTTCAAGTGTCTTAGCACTTGAGAGGGCTGCTTCTGATGCTAAGCCTCCCACTCATCTGAAAATGGAGAGAAGCAGATGATGCCACCTTAAGCTCTTCTTGGTGACACCTGGGGAAAGCTTTGCCTTCTGACTCAGGCTGTTGAATCACATTTGGCAAGCTAGGCGTAGCAACAGACAGTAGCTGAGCAGTGTATTTTAGTACCAGTACCTGTTTTTTCCTGTGGATTTTGAAATGTCAAGTAGTCTATTGTAAAGTTTAAGGCACTGATGCAAAAAATGGAATTTAAAAGAAACCAGGAGGAGTCTAATTCCGTGTTGCTTAAGGCATTTTGTGAATTCTTTTGCACCTGTACAAGATGTCTGTAAAGAGACACTACACTAACCTGTTGCATTTTGTTTGCTTGCTTTGCAGGGATGTTAAGTGATTAAATAAAATGCCAAGCAGCGGAGGATTCAGCATAATGATAGTACTGTTTTACCTTGCTCTGTGTGGCTTGTTCTATTAATACATGTTTGTGGTCAGGAAGGAACGCAGTCTCACTTTGCTGTAATATGTGCAGTATTAATTTTGGTTTGACACCTGCCAGGCAAAGATCCTCACCAGCCAAAGGCATTCTTCTCAACCGAGCTCCATCTGTTATGCAGATCATTGATTCTGATATTTTGACTGATTTAAGCCAAAGCAAAAAGAAGAGCCAATTTGAAGGAAAAAAATCTCAAAGAGGAATGAACAGTTTTATCAAGGCTAAATATAGTGGCTTGTTGTCATATTTGTTTTAAGTCCTGCAAGGGAAAAATGTATGATTAGTTGTGTTATATGAGAAAACAGTCCTTCAAACTGGCAGTATGATTATTGTTGTTGCATGAAAGAAACATTGATAGTTAAAGTCCAAGCACATGTTTTTTTGCTGAAATGCTGCAGCCTTTAAAAAGATTTCTTGATAGGAAAATTGATAGAAAAAAATTTACTCACGGTACTCAGTAGATAAAAAGCCTAAGGAATCTGCTGAGATTCTTGCATATAAAGGAGCAGCAGGATTAAAACTTCCTCAGCTCTTTGAAATACAGCTCAGGCTATTTGAAATGAGCATTCAAGTAGCATCTGTCAAAAGAAGTTTGCTTCCAGGTTTGGTGATGAGTTTGTCATCTAGTTGACAAAACAATCATTAGTTGCTCCAGTGATCTTTGTTTTGCACCTAGGGTGGGTGAATTACTCTGTCAGAGCTGCCCCACCCACATGGGTAAACATTTACTCCTATGATGCCATGAGAAATCTACTGCAAAAATGAGTGTGTTTTATGATCATTGTGACTTCAAACAACCACCCACTAATTGTTAATTGTTATTTGTGATAGCATGAAGACAAAACTTGACTAAGAGAAATTATGGCTCTTCATGCTTCAAATCTGTAATTAATGGTTGAGAGTGTCATGAGTATTCTCAAACTCCATTGAATTCACTAGGAACTGCAGAGCATTCAAAAGGATATAGAAATGCAGTGACATACTTCAGAATTTGATTTTTTTCAGCATTATTTCTAGTGTTGACTGTTGAAGTAACTGCTGGCCTGCAAACCAGCCTCCCATCTCTACTCTTTCAGACTAGCAGGTGATTTTATGCTGTGTAGTAATTCCTAAAAGCTCAGAATTTCCACAGAACCTCACAATTAAGTAGATATTTTTCTTAGTGCATTGCTGCATGCTGAACCTGTTTGTGCATTTATACCAAAGATATCACTGCAAGGATGCCATCGTTAGCTGTGGCTTTAGTGCTCATGCATATTGATCGTTTATGTATAACAATATTGAAACTAATAGAAAGTATCAAGCAAATTTTACTCTTACTTCAGTGTCTAGAGCAGTATCAAATGCTGCTAAAAATAAAAAGGTATGCAGCATGGTTAAATCCAATCCTGCCTATTATGTAGGGTCCTCCTGCCTGAAAAGAGAGAAAGCATTATAGTATGTTGTGTTTGTGTTTTCTTTGCTTAGGTGTTTTTTTCCTTGCATGCATCTCCAGCTGCCACTTATTTATGAAATTAATTATTTGATTTCATGGTATGCAAAAGCAGAGAAATACTGTATGGAATTGTAACGTATTTTTTCATGGAAAACAGAATAACATCCACGCTATTAACTGCTGTAACTTCCTCCATGCTCTTTACAGTAAAATGTGAACAAATATGTGAAAACGCAATCTGTTTTAGTTCCTTAAACCTGGGGATTGCTCCTTATGGCTTGAAAAGGGTGGAAACTGAAGACAGAATTAATTTATTTAGGGACTTCTCAGTCAATCTGTTTAGAATAGATTAATACTGAAGGCTATCAGAGATCTGTGGAGGTATAAAACCTGTGAGACAGATTAAAAAATATTCAGGAAAACTGCATAACTCTGTAACTGAATAGTGGATATACAACTGAAAACTTTTGTCATGAAATCTGAATATTTATATTTCAGTTTAGCAGTCTGCTTCCACATCTGCAGCTACTAAGCAGTCATTAGCAAGTGATAAAGAATATATGAATTAGCTACTGTCATTGAGCCAAAATAGAAACATCTGTGGTTTTGAATTGCCTGTAGATTTACAAAATTTTATGCAGTCTCTTTTTCTTAGCCTAATACCCAAAATGTACTTAATGTCACAAACTGTGATGCTTTAGAGCTCACACAGGAGAAGAGATTGCCAACAAATGAAGATATATGTACTTTTTAATTACACCACTGATGCAGATTCCCATTGAGCTTTTGGCAGGAAGGAGCTGAATTTCATACCATGGATGGATTATGCTTCACTTCAGGGAGATCGTTTAAAGTTGCTGTAGATTTGATTATGACAGGATCAGGGCCACAGTTTATTCTGCACATTGGCTGTCATAGTAGTAGTAGATTGCAATTTGTTTAAAATAAGACAGAAAACTTCCTATCTTTGAATACAAGTCATAAAAACCAGCACAATGTGGAAGATTGCAGCCAGTCTTAAAAATATATTTCATATTTGCTTTCATTTTTATTGAAACCTTTCATAGTCTAATTAAGAGACTTGGAAATGTAAATTGTCATGATAGAAGTATGCTTATGAGTGTTTTATGATCACTAATTGACAGAAGTTGGTTTCATTTATGCACATTCCATATATTACTGTTTGTATTCATCAGATCAGAGTTATCAAGCTTCAGAAACTGTACGTTGTGAAGCATAACTGCGGCATACACTCGGACAAACATAAAATTCTCTGCAGATTTGTTTCACTGTAACATGGTCAGTTGAAAAAAAATGTGCTGGTTTTGTTTGCATTAGAGAAGATGTGTATATTCTTAAGACTCTGTTGGACTTGTTGTTTCTTACAAAGATGCAGGTTTTCCATCACTGGGATTTCCCCATGCTGAGTCAACTCTGTGGGAGGGAGAAGATGGGTTTACCAAGCAGACGACAGAGATCAGCACTTGCTTGGTAGTCATTAGATGGTGTCCTCCAATAACCTCAAATGGTATGAAGGAGATGGGCATCTCTTTGGTAGGCAGCAGGAGCCTACAGAGGAGGCAACCAGCACAGGCAAGTGGAACAGCTACCACAGCCTTCCACCTCACAGCTACCCATGTAACTCACCACTCACATTTGGCAGGAGAGACAGAGAAACAGCCATGCACGTGATAAAAGCAGGAGAGGGCCATACAACTTCTCCAGGTTATTTCAGTCTTCTTCTGTAAGTGAACTAAGCTGAGTATATTAACTTTATATATGGAAAGATATCTCTAGTGGGGTTAGCGATCTGTGTGCAAATAGTACTGGATTTACAGTTCAGTTCTTCTTGCTCCTTGGTCAAACACCTCTTAGAACTCACTGACACCAGGAAGTGGACCTGATGGTTTTGAGTAGACTTTGGGTGGGCTGTGTGACCCGTGCAGTTTGCAGATGCATAGAAGATATGTATGTGCTGATACCTAGAAGAGAAATATTTTTCCATGTTCTCTGGAGCCTAAGATTTGGAGCTGTTGCAAAACACTAATGTTCCCCTCCCAGCCTTTGAATCAGTCTGGTGTTTAATTAGCAACTGTCTTAGTTTAGAGCAAGCCAAAACAATTTGGAATACCTTTCTCAAGAAAAGATCACGCCTCTTTTAAATTTAGAACAAAATTTTAATTTGAAGGAAAAAATGTAGAAGGAGAGATAACAGTTCTTAACTACTAAATACGGTTATATATGCATATATGTATAGGTGAACCACCAGAACAGAACAGATAACAACTATATAACCGAAAACCTTTGAACAATGAGTCCGTGGAGATACGGGGTGGGCAGTTGGCTCGTCTCCCGCAGGCAGCAGGTAGCAGACCGCGTGGTCCCTTTGTCCTCCAGCCGGCCGGCGCTGGCCCCGGGGCGGGAAGGTGGTGAGCAGAGGGGTCCGGGATCTCCCTCGCTGTTGCCTTGGTGTCTCAGGCGAAAAATGGCAGTAAGTCCAAAGCAGTGAAGATTAGATTGTATATCCCAGTGGAGCCCCGGGCCCAATGGGCTAGGAGCAGAAAAAAATAAACAGGGAAATAAGCTGGAACTCGCAGCAGAAAGAGCAGCAGCCTCCGTCCGCGGGTTCCGTCTCCTCCGCCTCCGCCGAAGAAGTGAAGTGAAGGGAAAAAACCACTCCCCAAACAAAAAAACAAAAGAACTGTCCTTAGGGCCATCAAGGTGGAATTTGGATAGTTAGCTAGGCGGAGGCAGTGTCAACCCCCCAAAGGTCGTGTTAACAGGAGAGGAAAGAAAAAATCCTAACAAAATCTGAAACCATAACAGCAACAATGACAACAAGATTAAAAACCGCACCGAAATTTCATAGGAGGGGTTGATTTCTGGATAGTCTGTTCCACTTTTTTCCACTGATTAGCAATGTGAAATTGTTGTGTGTGTTTAAACAGATCCCAAGTTGGACACTAAAGTTCACCTCAATGAAATAACATAGTGCTTCGTGGTAATTTCTAACATGCAGCTAAATGTTGCATGCTCCATGCAAGTCTGCCAGGTGTTGTGTATCCAGTGCGGCACTTTCCTGTCTGGCACTCCAGTCATTCTTGGCTGCGGGTTGGCTCACGAATTTGGATGTGATGTAGGAAAAGGGCAGCCATTTGCCTGCAGTTCCTCCTGTTAGGACAGGGTTGGGACAGAACAGCTGAAAAAGAAAACGGCAGAGCAGCTGCACAAATGGAGACCTATGGTCACCTCCCATCCTCTTTGCCAGCAAATCAAGCCAGGCCACCCCCTGCAGTTACCCAACAACTTCTGTTTATTCCATCCTTCTCACCAGGACTTCCACCATGATCTTGTGCTTGACTTCAGTAATCTACAACACCTACTGGACTCTCTCAAAATGCTTACTCTCTGTTTTCCCTTTCATCCAGCATCTCTGGCGGCTCAAGGGGGCTGCAGGTCTCAGAAGCCTCCAATCTTTCCATTAGTGGGAGCATTACATACTTACCTTCAGTTCAGGTTCTGCAACACCACCTCACTGCTCTTGAAAGCCTGTCCCAACCTGATCTACTGAGTGTTGTTTTGCTTCATGACACACTTTCACCATTGTTCTTAGGCCAGGGTGATTTCACTCTAAAGCGAATATACCTGGTTATGTGCAGGTTATTTTCTATTGTGACATTTGGTCATTAAATAATTTCTGGAACGTAGCACAGCTGCCAAAATATACAGCACACAGTCTTGGCAACCATGGCCATTCCATACCCAATGCTGGGTCAGTGGCTCAGGCTAGTTGAACAAGTGCACTGTGTTCCAAGGTGGAGGGAAACAGAACCTGGCATTAGATTCATTAATATGTAGGTTTTCCTTTAGCTGAAGTGTCCCAAATGTCATTGTCTGCTGGCATGTTAGCCATGATGGCTCTGTGGAGTTTCAGAGTCCCTTTTAGTCCTTGGTATAGAAACCAAGGCTGCATGCTTTTCTGCTGTGGGCTTTCGCATGCATGCATGTACCTCTAGTAGCTTCTGAACCTGTTGGCCAACTTCAAGAAGCTTGCCTAGTTGCTGTTGAGGAGAGGAGCAGTTTCCTGAGTGTCAGCTGGAGATGTCCTGGAGTGCAAGTCAGCTGTAGGACTCAGACCTGGGCGAAGTAAGACTTCTTTGGCTTGCTGTTTGTGGAATCTCTTCATCAAACTTTAGCACGTCTCAGGGAAAAACTGTACTCCAGATGCCAGAGCAGATGATTAAAGAAGACTCTGAAATGTTTGCTTTGAACTCTTCAGAAGTTATAATCAGGATCTGATAAGAGGGACCAGATCTCTGAAGGACTCCATACACCTATGTAGAGACGGAAAAGTTAAATGCGCAAGATTAATTCAAGGTGAAAAAAGAGTTTTCACTCAAAGAGGTTTTCACTGCTAGGAAAACTAAGCCTGGAAAAGATCAGTGTGGGAAAATTCCATTTATTCCACCTTCTGATGTTTATTCTCTGCCTGTTTTGAGAAGTAGGATTCCTGTGTAGAGATAACACTTTCTCACAGACATGCTGTGAGGGCCCTGCTGGGAGCGAGAGAGAGTCCTTAAAGGACAGGGGAGGACACACCCTTGAAGTTTTATGCATGCAAAAGGTGTTGTTACAACCGCACCAGAAACCGGCCTGCTGCTGCGCTCTTTCGCCCACTGTGTGAATTAATACTGTGGTTAGGGTTTCCAAGTTCGGAATAAACTTTTCCTTAATACCTTAGCCCTGGTTTGGTCCTCTGGGTTACCTGCAGGCGTGTCAGTTGTTACAGCACAGCGGGAGGAGATGCTGAGGCCAAATGCATGCCTGAGCAGTTACTCCTTTTTTACAGTCCTGTTCTAGTTATACAGGGTTTGAAGCCCAGACTCACCTATCTGTTTCTGATGTGATTATATAAAAATTACAGCATTTGCCTGGCTTTGTTTCTGCCAAGGGCTCTTGCATGCTTGGTTTTAGCATACTACTTGATATCCAGAAGACTTTTCTCTCCAACAGGCTCCATTCTAGAGGCTAGGAAGCATTCTTGACCCTTCACAGAAAGAAATCTTTAGATTTTTTGCTGTAATGATTTACCAGGAGAAATGGAGTATGTCTGTGCACCTCAGCATTAGCATGTTCAGCTCAGAGAAATCTGGATTCCCACCTCATCTTCCAGGGCTGCTTCTGTCTTCTTTATCCAACAAGAATGTACATGGTCCCATAAATTGATAAAATACAGAGGCAACCCTGGAAGCAGAGACCAGTCTACAGAAACACATTTCCCAACAGATTTCTTAGTTGTTAGATAAGAGGTGTGCCATTAAATCCTTGGCTCCCCAGCTGTCTCCTGAACTGCCTGTGGAGTCATCCGTGTAGGGTTAGGTAGCAACTGAGACTTTTTCAGCACTTTGGATTCAGCTGCATCATTTCCATCAAAATCCCTTTTACACAGCGGAGACCAAAAGCAAAAAAGTTGGGTTTGTGTTCCATCATGTTAAAATGTATTGACTTCATAGAGGAAGCCCCTGAAACTCCAACAAATGCTTTTGGTCATGCACAAAGAAGTCCTTTGGACAAAACCATAAGGCACTTTGGTGGCCTGAGTTCTGTGGAATCAGCTTGGGTACTTTGCAGATCACCCAGAACTGCCTCAGTCCTTTTTGCTGCTGTCTCCTGTGTTGGAGCCAAGCTCTCTTACCCCCCGCTGCATTCCAGCAACATAGAGAGTGGGAGGTCAGTTCCTTTATGAAAAGATTCTCCCATGGTGCAAGATAGCCTAAGAAATTATCTCATGCTGGAGAGGTCCTGAAGAAAAAGTAATGCAAAAGCAATGGCTGGCTGTCTTTGCCCCATATATGACTTTGCTATCTGGGTTACTCTGTTTTGTCTGGTACGTATTGGTGATACTGTCTGTTTATATCCAGCTCTGGTACTGTCAACACTCTCCAGCACCACTGCATGTCCTGGCCTGTGCAGTGGTCTGGAAGCTCAAGATGTACACACAGGCGAGAAGTTGTCAGCATCTCCTATTTTTTAACTGGGACAACTAGGATAAAAGCATGGATAAGCTTCCTTGACCAGTGAGAGCTGGAGATGGGGAGAAGCATGTTCCCTTGTGCTGCAGCTTTGAATAGAAGGAGCTGCATGTCTTTCTCTGGGTGAGTTTCAGCTCCAAAAACAGTGGAGAGTCCTTCCCATCTCCTGCACTGAGAAAGGGAATTTTCATGGTCCCAAAGTGCCGTGCCAGTGAGCTGGCTGGCACTCCCAGGAGAGAAGCTCTGCACCAGACAGGCTCAGTCCCCAGCACAAAGCTGTCAGCTTCTCATTCCTCAGGGACTTAGTGGCTTCAGCATGAGCACTGAGACTTCAGCCTCTAAATCTCTGTAGCATGTGTCCCTGACACTTTGCTGTGCAGACCTTGTCCACAGCACCTCTTGCTGCTCTCGCTGGAGGTGACAGCATCACAAATCACCTTCTCCACAGAAACCCTCAACACCCTCTGGTGGTGTCCCAAGCCCCACTTCTTCCCATTTTTAACAGTGCAGTCCTCATTTTGCTAAGCTGAAACATATGCCTAACGTAAGCACGTACACCTACTCATCAGATCCACCTAAAGCAATAAAAGCTTCACTTTTTTTTTCAAAAATGAGCTCTCAGTGTCCTAAAAGTACCTCTCAAGCGCAACTGTGGGATCTGCATAATTGAAACTTTTGCTCTAATCCCATTAACCTTCCTCAGGCAGTTCCTGACAAATGGAGATTATTAGTGAGAGTTTGTAGTAAACATAACAAAAAAAGGGCATCTTTAATGTTTTTTGAAATGTGTACAAAGCAGTTTGGGCACTGATCACAGAGAACTCATTTCCATTTCACCTGAAATGCCATTATGTATATTGAATTAGGAGTGCCATTAATCCTAGAACATAAGCAAATCTTTTTGTGATTTTGCATTTGTCATAACTGAAAGATCTCACAAAATATTTCTCAATACTTCTAAATAACACTGCCTGTCATGTAATATTTCTCTCAGATTTTCCTCAGTGACTTTGTATCAGAGCTGAAAATGAGCTATCACAGAAAATAAAATGGGACTACAATAACAGTCCTTTGTATTAAATTTAACAGTTGGCTTCTGTCCCAGAATTTTCCACATCCATATTAGAATCAGATGGTAGTCTAAGATGAAAAGATTTCCTGGATGGGTTTTATTCTGATTCTTATTAAAGGGCTGATAACAGACTGAAGGCAAGATACTTGTTGTAGTAAAAACGCCTGCCTAATATCAAAGGCTGGATGGGCAAGCTGACGTATATTATTGTGAGGCCTCCCTGCTTGATCACATTTCAGTATCATAAAATCATTCTGCCAGTGAATGTGAAGTATAAAAATTCCAGCTTGAGAGCCTGGCAGGTATCACTGCTGTGAGTACGCTGCTTTATACTTTGTAGCTGACCCAAAGCCAAGGCAAGGGCTTAATGTCAAAAAGTAGTGTTGGTGACAGCACAGTGTATCTATATTTATTTTATTCTCAACTATTTGCATTCATGAAAGACGCTCCCTTATCCTGACTTACCTGTGGAACTGATGTCACATTTGATGTGACAGCATAGGGCAGTTGCACCGGTATTGCTCAGCCGTCTTGAAGATGTGCATCCTCTGCCCTGTCCCCAAACCAGCACTTGCCCCTGGTTCCTTTGGCACTCTGGAGACAGAAAGATCAAAGGGACTTAAATACTCTTCAGAAAGCAATTTTCCCTTTACTCAAAGCAGTTTGGTATAGTACTTATGTACTATTGGGCTTAAATTGTACAAACATCTGCAGGGTCTGGGTGTTCTATGCAGAAAAAATTGCTTTTGATAAAATGTAGGAGTGGTGCTTTCTAGTGTTGCTGTTCTGCTGTAGTGGAGACTGCAAGCATGATATTGGACCTACAAATTAGATTTTGCAAAGAAACACTCCTATAGGGAGTCTGCTGCTTCAGACCAACAAGGTGTTGTTGGTCTCAGCATTTTCATGGGGATATTTTGCCTGTGTTTTTTCACAGTATCTTCAGCAACAGAAGGAGAGCAGCAATTGCAGGCTGCATTGACCCTTCATTTCACCTTGTGATGACAAAAGATATCAAAAAATAAGTACTCTTTGTAGGTATTTTATGTTGTTTTTCTAAATGCACCTTTTTTAAGCAACTGGTATATGGGTTGAAATTATAGGCAGAGAATCTTTACATCAACACTGGGTGTTTACAGCATCAACGTCAACATCTGAGCTTATACCCAGTGCTCCTTTTACAATCAGTGGGGAGAAATGTGCATGTTTAGAGGAGTAATTAATCTGATTATTTTAGGCATCTTTTTTCCAGTGAGATAGATTGTATTCTAGAAAAGCCTATTTCTCTCCTTTGCAATAATTAATCCTAGCATATTTAGTTCAGGAGGTGTTAGCTCTAATTAGAGATGGATCCCATACAGCATGTTTCTGAATATCACTGTATTTTCACTTGGCTACTAACACTGTTTGTGTGAATGCCTTTTTTTTCTTCTTCTTTTATAAGTGATCACATTATCATAGGGAACACATAAAGAAATCAGTTGTGTATGTAAGAAATGCTTGGGTTTGGTCCCTACAAGATTTTTACCACTGACAGTTACAACTACCTTTATGCTTCCTGTGAAAGCTGGTTTTTGGTAGTTTTATTGATCCTGTCCTCCTCGGGTACCAGTTCGATACCAAACATCTTTTCGGATGAAGAGTGTGTTCTATTGGGTACATGGACAAAACTAAGAGACAACATTGGGCAAAAATCTCTAAGAGAAAATGAGACCTTCCTGCACTCTCCTGAGAAGAGCTTCAAGGAGATCAGATGAATGGGTCTGTAACACAGACATGAGTTTTCAGGAGAGTTACAACAACTGGGGTGAGGGATAAGCAAGCATAATTTGTGCTGGTGAACATTATTGATGCGCTGTTCATTTGCATTCACCTGAACCGTGCTTTTGGATTCATTCAAATAGAAGAAAAGCCCCAAAGCTGGTCTGCTTGAGATGAGTTTGCCATATATGACAGGACACAAAGGGTAAGGAGCATCTTAGGAGCCAGAAGAATATCCTGCAAATTGCCCTCAGCAAGAAAAAAACCCCATAAAAATAGAGTAATACTTACTAACTAAATAATCAAAGTTATTTCTGAAGTGTATAAACAGAGTTACAGAGTCGGAGTAATAAGGTGTTATTTGTTCCATATTTGTCTTTTGTCACGCTATCATACTGGTGCAAGCAGATTGGTTTTCACAGGGTGATGGCTGCTGGAAACACGTTCCTTGAAAACCTTTCTTGTCCACTACCCAGAAATCTATAATTACTTTTATAAGTCTTTGCTCTGGTGTACAGTTATGATATCTGGATTACTGACATGTAATTATGTAATGTGATTAGGTAATTAATTTTTCTACACAAATATGTATTCTGTTTCTTTAATTAATTAATTTTTGCTTATGCTTATTCCTTCCTTTGTTGAGGTCTCACATTAATATTTGCAGCATTGCCTAGGGACATATAGATGGATTTTCTTTTTCTTACTCTTTTTATTTTTCTTTCTTGTTACAGATTTAACTGTAATTGCACCACACATTTTGAAGACTTCACCGACAGATCAGCAGCTGAACAGGCTTGCAAGGAGGCTGGGACCCGAATGGGAGCATGTAGTTCTGTGCTTGGGTTTGTCCCATACTGACATCTACCGATGTAAAGTCAATCACCCTCACAACCTGCAGTCACAGATAGTAGCTGCATTTATCCTGTGGAGACAGCGTTTGGGGAAAAAAGCAACCGTCCAAAGTCTGCAAGCTGGTCTGACAGCAGCAGAGGCGGATCCTTCTGTGATACAGTACATGCTTGAGTGAAGCCATGCTACTGATTGTGAACTTCCACGTACTTTGTTAAATTAAACATAGAGGATGGAAATGTATGTTGAAGACTGGACACCTCAAACTGGAAAAGAAAAGGGGGTGGAAACTGTGATCGTATTAAGCTTAAACATTCCAGTTTTCTGTGGCATCTTGTGGCTTGTAATTCTTTTTATGCCAGATTAATTTTTAGTAGGCATTAAAAAATGGATCACTCTTTCCTGTTTGCTTTTGTGCTATTTCAGTGGGGATATAGGGTGACAAAGTTCTTGCAAGCGGGCAGGCCTGCAGCGAGTTCAGCAAGGTTTCTAATTTCACTGAGGGAGCAACACTTGGTTTAACCTATTTTCTGGACTATGTAGAAGCCTTTTTTACTGCTGTTTCATGCTATTTCCCTGATATCCCAGCAAGAAATGAGAGTAATCACCATTACTAATTTAACAATTTTACAACAGTTGTTGCAGGTGGCTCATTTCACATTTATAAAAGTTTCAGCACATAGTTTCTTGCTAGGATAGAAGGCTGCCACCTTAGTCTGCCTTTGAAAATGGCCCTAAGTGGAAGTAAGAGAAACTTAGTGTGCCTGTAAGGGTTTCTCCCATTATTATATAATGGGTGTAGGTTTCTGCAAAGAGGCAAGCACTGGACACATATGCCATATCACAGGTGGGGAGTTCTCAGGGAAGACACACAGTTGAAAAGTGACCAGAAGATAGGCAAAACCAGTCAAACGGAGGAAGAAGCAGCCTAAAAAAGGAGACAACTTCTAAGTTGTCCATGTTAGTCTTCACTAATAAACTGGGAGACAATCTGGTGCCTGCTGAGTGTTTGGACTGTCCTCTGTATTCAAGCAATCTTGTTCCATAGTTAAGTCAAGCATCCACAGGCACATTGCTCTGCCCACTACACGCCCAACAGGGTACTGAAGCTTACAGATCCTTTCTGGTTAAAACAAACTTTGCACTGCTCTCCCTCCAGCTTGTGCCATCCACCAGGCTCGTTTGCTTGCTGCCAGCTTTTCTGCACCTAGTGGGGGAAGCTTTGCTATTCCTGTTCCCAGTTCTTTGCCAGCAGTAATTGTACCACCAGTGAGGATAAAATTTTATGCAGAAGAACAGTAAAGCATGGATTCTTCTCCTCTTTCCCCTCTGTCTAGGATATTTTATTCCTGCTGGAAAGAAAAACACTGAGGATTTTGCTGACCATGTAAGTAGGGATCAGTCCACAGGGTATATATCCAAAGGCAATGGAAGTGACCAGCTACTCTCTGAGGCCTAATGACGAGAGGCAGAATATGTTTTAATTCCCCTTGAGCAGATTGCTGTACAGTAAATAAAGAACAATGTTTCAGTGCAGGTTTTCCAGGCCTGTTTATGAACAAGCTACCGCAGACTGTTTCATCTACAGAGTCATTGCCAAAGAACCACCTACCCTACAAAATTTGCTCTGTTTAATTTAGCAGCTTAACAGCCTTGTCTGAAATATTTACTGGGACAAGAATGAACTTAACTGCTTTTAAATTTTTTTTATTTGTTATTCCTATACACAGATTTTGGAATACATGGGAAATTAGGAAAGACAAAGAGATTTTAAAGAAATCCTAGATGCCTTGGCTTTCAGAAGCATGGAAACAGAAAACATATCCTGGCAGGATCTGCTCCTGCAGGTTCGGAAGTAATCTGGTAATATTTTGGTTTTAATGTTCTGTATACAGTTCTGACCTTCAGTATACTGAGATCCTGTAATACTTCGCTCAGATCTTTGCTATTGACATCCAACTTCCAGAGTTTAACTCTATCAACAAATTCCAGATAGACAATATAAATCAATTTAGGGTTTGGGATTTTTTTTTTTTTTTTTCTGTTTCATGATGCTTTAATGCTAGCATGTTCTTTTTTAGGTTGAAAACCATCCCAGAGCAGGTGCACAGATGTTTGGCAAATTTGTATGAGCACAGCCCAGCATAGGGAATGGGATGAGGACTCCAAAGCAATTCCAGCAGTGAGACTGACAGGAGTATGGTTTGCATCTTAGGGAAGTGAGACAAAGCAGTCTCCCTGGCAGCAGTTTGGAGGAAAAAAAGATGAAGATGAGGGACAAGAGAAACTACTGAAAATGTGCTTTAGAGGAACAAGTTTGCTCCCAGTGTCATAAATGCAAGTACCTTATCTTGTTTTGAACCAGCATGGACCAAGTCTGAATACAGACTGGTTTCCAAGGGAGTTCCTTCTCAGTTAACCCAGCATTAGCACAGTGCTCCAAGAAGACAACCAGTCTGGGCAATAAAGCCATGTAATGGGCACAGTTAGAGACCCTTCTATCTTCTTTGGGTGAAATTTGAATCTCATATTCTTCATATTATGGAATCATAGAATGGTTTGGGTTGGAAGGTACCTTAAAGTTCATCTAGTTACAGCACCCCTGCCATGGGCAGGGACACCTTCCACTAAAATAGGTTGCTCAGAGCCCCATCTCACCTGACCTTCAACACTTCCAGGGATGGGGCATCCATACATCTCTGGGCAACATCCACAACATCTCTGGGCAACATGTTGCAGTGACTCGGCCACCCTCGCTGGAAAGAATTTCTTCCTAATATCTAATCTAAGCCTACTCTCTTTCAGTTTGAAGCCATTCTCCCTTGTCCTATCATTACATGCCCGTGTAAACAGTCCCTCTCCATCTCTCCTGTAGGCCCCCTTTAAGTACTGGAAGGTGCTATAAGGTCTCCCTGTAGCCTTCTCTTCTGATGAACGGAGGATGAACGGCCCCAACTCTCTCAGCCTTTCCTCATTGGGTTGGTGCACCACCCCACTAATCATCTTGGTGGCCCTTCTCTGGTCTTGCTCCAACACTTCTATGCCCTTCTTGTGTGAGGACCCTAGAGCTTGATGTAGCACTCCAGGTGGGGTCTTACAAGAGTAGAGAAGAGGTAAAGAATCACCTTCCTTCTCCATGCTTCTTTTGATGCAGCCCAGGATATGGTTGGCCAATGTCAGGTTATCCATAACTAATATATTTGGAGTCTTTTTAATGGTTGAGAAAACAGCCTTCAGTCGTTATGAAGTGTCATGCCAAATAAGCCTTCCTTATAAGTCAGGTATCCGAGTATCTCCTGTGGGCCACTGGAAACCTAATGGGTGAGTAACATATTAGGTAACTTCTCTGCCTTCTTTAGGTGGGCTAAATGCTGCATCCCTTGTACCTGGTATTGAACTTACTGGAGCTGCAGCTAGACAAGGAATATAAAACCTGCCCTCTTGTATTGTAGAACAAAGCACATAATTCATAATTTATAGGTGCTTTCACATTCCCAGGCCCTAACTGAATGCTGTAATACTTGAGTTGCAAATATTGAAGGGAGAGGTTTCCTTATTTTATGAGATTGTTTCCACTGCTGTTATTTTTAAATTCATGGAAATGTTCCTATTAGACTCTTCATTTCTATTGAAGCTTGGTTTTGCACTACACAAATGCAGGAACACATTTAACTGACAGTAGTATTCCTTTAACCCAGTGGATTTTTCCATCCACTTAAAAATATTTTTCTTCTGTGTGCAATGCTTTATTTTACACAAGGATGCAATTAAGACAAAATAATTCTTTAGATGTATGGCAAGGCCTCTTATTCTCTCTTAGAACAGTCAAAAGATCTTCAAATGTTTATTCTTTTCTGCTAATTTTGGAGCAAATGTTATTTATTTAAATCTCAGTCATAGACAAGTCTGTAACTTGAGTGTTGTTCAGGAGTGAGGCAACTCAGTTCGTGAGTTTCCCCATCTCTCCCTTTGCCTCGAACTCCCTTGTGCCACCTGTCTGGGCAATGACAGGAGTCTCCTGTCCTCCCTGCCTGCCGTGCTCCCAGGACTGGTGCATGGGACAGGCTGATGCCCAGGGGCAACCCCCAACTCATCCCAATTCCAGTGCTCATCCCTTGCAGTGAGGTGCATGGCCACTTCAGGCTTTGGGATAGGGCGTGGGCTTGGCTAAGTTGAGCCAGCAGCAACTTCTCTAGGATGTGTTTAGGTTTCTTAACCAATGCTGAAAAATCCTCTCTAGTGAAAGTGGTATTATGGTTTTATACTTATTTGTGTCAGTGTTTAGGACCTCTGAGAGAAGAAGGCATAAATGTGGCTGCTGCTACACCTTCCACTGAAATGAATGGCTTAACTTCTAGTCCTTGAAAGAAGTCATCATTGATTTTCTTCCTTGTTCTCTAAAGGAGACTCTGATATCCCATTTAACTCTCCTAAGTGGTAAATAAGCTTTATAAAAGCTGTTTTGTACTCTGCAAGTACAGGTGGACTCTTAACATGGCAATAGGCAAGGTCTAAGAGCACTACTTTCCACCTGCATAGGCTGTATGGATGATCACAGAGGAAGGATCTTCTCAGGGTAACAGCATGTCAAGGAGGCTTTACACTGCATTTCAGAGTGGCTGGAGTGTAGATTGAAATGAAAATGCAGTCATCTGTGAGCCACTTCTCCCAGATACTGTGGGGGAAATTTCCATCTGGAGTCATATTTTATGACAGTCATTGATCTACGGAATAAAACATTTTGCAAAAGGCTGGAAAAATAAACAAAGTTACATTATCTTCAAAGAAAATAAAAGGCATCTCATGCTAGATGTGGTCATGCTGCCAATATTTTTCTTATTGGAAATGAAAACAGTCTCTGAGAGCTAATCTGTTTAATAAGCTTTCATATTCTCCATAGACACAGACCAATGTCAAGGCATAGTAGAAGTAAAACTGAAAGGGCAGTTCCTGAAACCTTCGTCTATTTACAGTGAATATTCAAAAGCTTTGTCCAAATTTCACTAAATGAAAAGAATTTTCGCATTCAAGGTGTCTTGCTCTCACCTAAGGTCTAAAGGTCTAAAAATAAAACCAGCAGTTTGGCTTTCTTTTTGCCTGACTAAACTGTCTTTTTTAAATGATTACTGGAGAAAAAAATTAACATTTTCCAGAAACAAAAATAAATGGATAAAAAACCTAGTATGTGTTTTAGAAGAATTGACGTCTGAACCTAGGATTTTAGTTGTGAAAAAAGATGAATTGCAATTTCCCTTTGAAACTATTGGATAGAGCTGATGATGGCACAGGAAGGTTCCTGTCTCTCCTGCAGCAGAGACTGAATTAAAACTTCTGCAAATGTTACAGATGAGATTTCTGACACTGATGTCAGGTCCAAGCCCCAATAGCAGAGAGACAAAAGTCTCTTATTAACTTCAGTGCACTTTGGATTAGGCTTTCTTTAATTGGAACCTGCTGAAGCATGGTACTTTTACTACCTCCCCTTGAAAAAGCAGTCTTTATGGATTTGAGGCAATTAAAAGGAAAGGGGGGGTTGTAGATGTAGTAAGCATTCTGGGTTATGGGGGCCTCTTTTCACTGCCTCAAGTGCTACTTTGCACTATTCACTTCAAAGTAAGTGTCATGAGAAAGGGAAAAAAAACAGAGGAGTGGAGCCATTCAGTAAAGGATATTGGTAAATCTCCAAAACCAAGATAATTTTGAGTTTGGGAATGTGAATAATCCCATAAAACCTAGGATTTGATGGGTCAGGAGATCGTTAATACATTTGTGGTTTTCCACCTTGAGATCAAGGTTCCAAAGCCACTGTTGACCCAAGAGAAACACGGTGTAATAGAAGTCTGTGGGTTTTCTTTCTTCTACCTTTACAATTTTCACATCTGACCCACACAGAACCAGCCCTTGCTATCAGATTTAGTAAAGGGCAGGTAGGATCGAATGAGCCAAGTCCTTGAACTGCCCTCTGGTCATAAAGGAACAAACCCATTAGACACTCTGAGGGTGGAGTAGGCAACCTGCTTTGCTATGATTGGCATGAACATTCATGTGATTTGTGAAGAGAGGCCAGTAGCTTCCCAGGGTGACAGCCAGACCTTCACCGCACCAGCAGCAAGAGCATTCAAGTGGAGAGGATGCACAGAGACCTCCTTAACAGCTCCTTGTAGCACATGCTCAGAGGCTGTTTCATTGGCTGGCTAATTATTTCTCTCTCTTGTGAGTGTTGTCATAGCCCTTCACTGAGGAATGTGTGCCTAGGCATAATGCTTAACTGCCCGAAGTCCTGTTCCTGGGTGACAGAGTCACCTCCTTGTGCAGGCTCAGGGCAGGTTAGGACACCACCTCCGCTGGGAGCACTGCTCAAGCACAGATCCCATCAGCAGTGTCCCTAGTTGAAGATGTATTACAAGAGTCAGGCTTATTTTCTTGTTAACAATACCTCTTTTTTCTTAAATTCAGAGCTGGCCCAGCTCTTTCTCCCTGATCTGGAATTTTTCCCTGCAATTGGGATGCTTGGACTTGGCCATTCAGCAACTGTAAGTAAGCCTCCCCTGTGGCATGCAGCTCAGATGTGGGCCTTAAATATGGGCCCTTCTGACTTTGAAAATACACAAATTATTCTAGTCCCTGGGTCTTCAGCATGTTGCTGGTCACTGTGATTTCAATCATTAGCTATTTTGTTGTTATTAACTATAATTTTCTGTCTTTGCACCATCAATTTTGAATTTTCCTGAAGGGAATCACTCAGTTATCCTTGTAAACTGGAGTGGGGTGGGGTTATTTTTTGCAGGTGCGCTGACCACCATTCCCTAGGAAACAGGCACATGGAGACTTCTACCCTTCTTTGATGTTCATTTTGATTTTTTAGCGATACTTCCTCCATCAGCAGGGTGATGTTTCACAGCTTCATGCTGGGAAGGGGCTAGGAGTTCCTACTTGGTTGAGACCAGCTGGGATGACCAACAACCACATTTACCTTCACAGCACCTTAAGAGAAATGGTACTGGGGGGTCATGGCACAATCATTGTCCTTGAAAGCCCAACAGTCGTGTAGCAGCCCTGTAAAAAAAGAGGGATATAAAGACATACTAACAGGAAAATATAGCTTTTGATTTAATTATCTAGACCAGGCACACCTCAGTGAAGCTGTCTTTTATGAGGTACTTTAATTTTTATGGATATATATGATAGGCTTTATTTAAATAAAAAAGCAATTCAGTAACTAGAGCATGTGGAGACTTCTGATAAGGATCCATCTTTCAGGTTATTATACAAACTGCATAGCAAGTGCTCAATTATTCTTCTAAATGCTTAAGCAACACCTTTTGTTCAGATTCCCATCTAGAATTACCTCCCAGTAAGTTGCCTCCCAGTAATTTCCAAGAAGCAGCATGCGAACAGCACACACCCCTGTTCTGGATAATAAAGAGTTCTGAGAAAAATCTCAGGATTAACAAACAAGCCATGGAGAGACCTGGGAAATCAAACCTTCTGAAGGAATTTTACTTGCGTCTCACTGGGCTTGCTGTGCCATTGGGTCTGATGTCTGCATGTGAAATGAGCCTCAATAATTACATATTCTTCCTCTCCATTGTTGATCCTGAGAAACAACTTCAGGCTGCAACTTGTAGAGTGATGCAAAGTTCTGATGAGCAAAGTTTGATGCAGGCGCAGTGAGCTGGAGATTGTGTACTTAATACACACTGTCTGAGCAAGCAGCCATTGCACAGCAAGCAGGAGGGACCCTCAAAAACCTCTGCAGAGCAGAGAGAACTCTGAGGAGTGTGGGTGTGCTTCTCAGTCATGGTACAAACCATGTCAACACGGGCCTCGAAGAGGCAAGGAGAGGTTTTCCTCCTTGTCACACACATCGATTTTTATCACCTATCACCAAGTATTTGGGTCCCACAGAGCTCTGAAAAAAAGAAATCCACTAAACACCTGAAGCTAGGTGTCTAAAGCAAGAGTCACATCATAGAAACAGGCAAGAGTAGTAACAAAACTGTGAAGAAAATCAGACTGGAAATGAAGTCCTGAATCTGGCAGACCAGTTGGTTGTGAATTGAAGGGCTGTGATTTTTCTGTTTCAGCTGCAGACTGTACTCCAGTTACAGGCTGTCAGTTTCTCTGCTTCCATGTCAGCCTGGGGCTCTGGTGAGTCAGCCTTCAGGCACCTGGTAAAGACAGGGAATAGCAAGCAGATCAGAGAGGGACATGTGTGCCTAAGCATGTAGCTTACAGGAATAAAGGGACAAAGAGAGGAGGAAATGTGCTTCAGAGCTCCCAGAGGGCTCTCTCCCAGTGCTGCCCCAGGTCCCTACCTGCCAGTTCCCTGTCCTTAGATGCCAGCACATGCTACAGAAGGTAAAATTTTTCTTTCTCTTTTTTTTCTTTTCCTAGGCAGACACAACCACCACATCAGATTTCACTCTGAAATCCAGGTGTCAGCATGGCTCCAGCTTTAATGTGCTTTCCTAGAAGGGACATTGCTTGCAGGGCACCCAGCCGTGATTTCCAAAAGCTAATCCTGCAAGGCATGCATCCTGGCAAGGTGACAAGCCATGAGCAACTGAAGCAAAATTGTCACCTGAGAGAAGCACAAACAGGCACCTAGCCAAGCACAGCTAACAGCACATGCTTTTGACCATGGCTGTGACTCACGCAGCTGTAGCCGAGGGGTGCATGACCACCACTGCCTTCCCACACAGGGACGTGAGGGCTGGGCCAGTGTCAGCACGTGCACCATGCAGGGCTGGATGATAAGGCTCAGCCAACCCATTCACAGCCTCCTGATGGCTTCCAGGCTGTGGGTTGGAGATGGGTTTAAATACCTAGGCTAATGGGTCCAGTTCTGGTGGAGCTGGAGGGTGTCATGGGAAGGTCAGGCTCCACTGGCTGGAGAAACCTGCCTCCTGATCTTAGACTGAGCTCTGGTGCAGGGCTGTGAGTTGATACCAAAATAGCTGGTTCCTTGGGAACCAAATTAACTCAACAAAAGCATCAGCTGCTTCAAAACCTCTTTCAAGTATCTCATCTGAGAAATGCAGGTTGTTCTCTGGAGTGTTATAAAAAAATCACTTTGGACATGGAATCACAGAATCATAAAATAATAGAATCATGGTATAGTTTAGATTGGAAGAGACCTTTGAAGGCCATCTAGTCCAGCTACCTGCAATGAGCAGGGACAACAGCTAGACCAGGTTTCTCAGAGATCCATCCAACCTGACCTTTAATGTTTCCAGGGACGGAGCGTCTACCGTCTCCCCGGGCAACATGTTTCCAGCTTGGAGAAGAATCAGGGGTGAGTGCTGGACCCAGCACAGAGGCTTGTGTTCCGGCTCATTTCTGATGGTGCCTCTTTGCTGTATGGCCAAGGTGAGCCTGACGCACGCCCGTGATCAGTACCGCTCTGCCTCCCCCACCATGGACATCCTCAGCAAGAGCATGTGTAGACCCTTGGGGTGACCACAGTGGCTTGTACCTGTTGAGTTTAAGCCATCCATGCAGTGGTGAATTCCACTTCCCCAGTAAACAGCAATGTTTTTCATTAAAAATCTTGCATTTCTCAAATAATGCCATCGTGTTCCCCATCTTGAGTATGTTGGCAAACGCTTATGTTTTTTAAGGCCTATTATGGCAACAGAGTGGGAGTGCTGCACAACAGCAAGCCAAAAGCACAGCTGATCAGAAGAGGCAACCGCAGGGTTGCCACATTCACTGCTGTGACCTCTCCTAGGGACGTAAGCCTGGTAGGAGAAAGAGGGAAAGATGAGTGACACCATTTGACAGTGGCTATAACTAATATGGTAGGAAAAATCCAGACCTAATGTATAGGAGATGATCATATGGCATAACAGAATTGCTCATCTGTTAAGCATTACTAAATGCTTACTATACTAAGCAGTGCTGATCTCCAGGAAATGTACCTAGGTGAAGCTGGAGATTTTTAAATCTAAAACTGATGGCATAAATCAAACCTTCTTTAGGGTTCTGCAATAAGAGGAGAAAAGGAAATTGCTTTTCAGCCCAGAAAGCATGCTCCTGGTAACTGATAAACTGGCTGTGACTCTCTGCAGAAGGCATGATGAATAGTGAGAGAGCAAATATCAGAACTGTAACAAGCCTCCAAAGAGACACAGGGAGCAACAGCAGCTGTTGCTGGACAGATTTGGGGCTGCAGGAGATCCCTTTGGGAGGGAGGGCACTGGGTGGGAAGGGGAACTGCACCCTATGTGTAAGGGCCTGGAGGGTGCCCTGTTTGGAGCTGCTTATCACCCAGGGGCTTTCCTGTGTAACTGTGACCACTTAATGCTGAAACCAGAAAAGATATACGAAGAAACACAAAGGTACCAACACATTTGCACCATACCAGCCAAAAGATGAGCTGAGACCTTATTGAGGTCATGGGAAAGCCTGAAGAAAAGAAGCCCTACAGGATGGAGAACTCACTTCATTCCTTCTGGCTTTCATTATCTAATGATCAGGCGTGTCTCCTATGCTTCTCCGATGGACAGCTGAATGAAAATGGGCACCATTGGCAGGCAGTTCAGCCCACCTGTCACCTGTGTAATATCTTCTAGAAGGATCTCTTTTCCTCTGACTGTTGAAGGAGTATAGGTGACTAACTTTCACCAAATATTTAGTGTTAGAAAGCCAAAGGATCTGTCTAACTTTAGACATCTACCTTAGTGACACCAATCTCTGAACCAATCCTTGTCACATCCTTTTATAGTTAAGAGAGTGAAGGCAGCACCTTTTTGGTGCAATTCGTCTACCTTTTCTTATGTTTTGTCTAGTATGAGATGAATTCACACCGCAGTGGCTATAACTGATGCCTAGATCAGCTGTAGGTATGTACATTAAATGAGGTGGGCCCCATCTCTTGTGCCAAATTAAATCAACCCCACCCCAAAGGTCTGATTTTTGAGACAAGGTGCTTTCATCTCCCGATGGTTCTGGCTGCCAATGCTGCCTATCCCTGCAGTAATGCTGCCACGTCACCAGCTGTGGAGGTCCTGACAAGGTGAGTTTCAGGGAGGCCTTTCAGGGTGTTATAAAAGGTTCATGTATCCAATGAAAGGAAATTGAAACTTGGTAGGCAAGCTTCCTGGAAAAAGATCTACTCTGTTTGTCTAAACAGTTCATGCACAGCAAGAGGGATTCTGGAACAAAATGAAGCCTTGTAATCCAGTTCTAGTCCCAGCTGGATAAAAACACAGAATAGATCTCTGCTACAAAAATAGATCTATTGGAGGAAGCCAACTAAGACAAGGGTGATAAACTGCCCAGCAATAGATCATATATGTTACCTTGACCAAGATACTTGACTCTCTGCTTTGCAGCATTCCTGAGCAAGTGAGTTCCATTTTGTGCCTTGTGAGAGGTTCAGTGGTTTGGCTCTCCCCATGACATCCTTTGTTGCTAGAATTTTAAAAGCTTGAATTTGGAATAGTCTTGCATTTCCTCATGTCTGTATGTCTCACCTCAGTGCCATTAAAAGTCATGACGCATAATAGAGAAACAGCTGTGCAGGAAACGTCAGGCATCTGTTTAATATTAATTGCGTGTATTCCTAAAAAGTCATAGCATGTTTTTAAAATTTCACTGCACATCTGGTGCGTCACTGCTTAGGGGTTTTTTTAATATGTTTTATCTGTGAGTCACTGAGAACTATCAGCCGCAAGCTGGCCAGATATTGAGGAGATACATAGGCAAGTAAAATGGAAGAGACGTTTCTAAAAAGCTTCCAAAAAACCACAGCTCTGAACAAAAATGACAAAGCAACACTGACTGCTACTTCGCCATCAGCAGACACCAAGCTATAGAGAATCTAGGTTTAGGGAAGGACATTCTATTAATAAACACTGTAAAATTTAGAAGATACACCTTCCACATGAATCCTGACCCAGACTGTAAGCTAGGATTTCTTTCTGAGCTAGAGGATAATAAGTTCTTCTGCAGTTACTCAAAAAAACCACAACCCACTTCTGCTACACTCCTTCCCCACTCTTACTGCAACCTACTTGCATTTGGCCATAAATGGCTTTTTCTGCTGGCTTGGCAAGTCTCACATTAAGGAAAGTGGTCTCTATAGGAGCGGGTAAAAGGTGTGTTCTTCGGCTGGACACAGCCCTGCAGAGCCTCCTGCTCTAGGAGCCCTCCCACTGCTCTGTACTGCACTACACTGGGGGACCACTGAATCAGTCTCTCCCACCAGGGTGGGAACACCACATTCCAGGGAAGGCACGGCAGCTGGTCCCACTGGGAACCATGAGCTTCTGAAAAGTCTTTGAGAAGCTTTTTGAGAATGAATGCATGAATGAATGCTGGATAAAAGATTTTTGCACAGTTTTCTGTATTTCCACCCACTAGGAGGCAAGGACCCCAAAACATGTGTCTTTGAATTACTCTCTTTTTTTTAAGAGACTTTTTTAAAGGGCTCGTCTTGCATACTGTGCATGACAGGGTGTTTCCCACTGTCAGCTGTTTGAAATACTTGCTGAGTGGTGACAACCGGTAATTGAGTCAGTAACAAACGATTATTTGAGATGTTTACTAATGTCTCAAAAAAAGCAGTAGAAGGCATAGATTTGGAAAAACACGGCTTTGTCAATGTGGCAGAGCAGGTGCAACCCACAGTGAGCTCAATTTAGAGAAATACAGCAACAGGTCTATGGAGCATGCATGCATGGTTACCTTCAGCAGATGAGAGGACTCATGGGAGCTGAGGCAAGGGAAGAGTGGGAGGGAAGCCACAGGCATGGCTCCCATCCTGATGGACATGCTGCAGCAGGCACCTGCACCCACACATGAGAGGGTGTTTATGGGAGAAGTGTTCCTCAGTCCTTTGCTTTGGAGGTAGAGAATAAAACCTGAAGAGTAAAGGCACATGCCTGTTCTGTACTCAGAAGGGTTACAACATTTCCCCTTGAAAGTTTCTCTAAAGTGAATCTTTCATTTCATACCTTCCCTCAGCCTGGGGAAAGTCCTTGCTTCGGGCTACACTTCAGGGTTCGTTCCTGTGTTTGCAGTGTGGTGAGCAGGCATGAGTGCCACCGTCGTCTTTGGTGGGCTTCTGGTTTGAAGTCAGTGGCCTGGGTGCCCTGGTGGCTGTAAGCTCAGTGTAGCCCCCTCCACCGATCACCCCCCTCACCAGCGATCTTACTGTCCCCTTGAAAAAATTCTTTGAGTTTTTCAAAAGGGGGAAAACTTGCAGCATCTAAAACTGAGTGGGAAGGTGTGAAGTGCGATTCCTCCAGAGGCTCTGCAACAAGCATTTGTTGCATGTTCACTTATCTGCATTGCTACCACAAGGAGTGTCTTTGGGTCTCTATTTTTTCTGTCTTGAAATACCTCTGCAGTTGTATGCTAAACGAGTTTTAGGAACCCATAGGCTAGAGGAGATGAGCTCTGGGCCACTGGGAATCAAAGAGGGGGCAATAAGGGAGAAATCAAGCAGCAGTGTAATGTATCCATGACGTGAAAGGGGGAAAGGGAAGGCTTCTCTGGGACTCTGCCTAGGAACCCAATAGGTCTGCTGCCAGCTCTGGCAACTGTTTGAACCAAGTGTGTTTTGTCTTGATGTTTTTACAGATATAGATGAAATTTAATTCCTGACAGAGTGCGAGTACATTATTTGTGGATAAAGCCGAAGTGGAACAACACAGAACTTGCAAAGTATTGTTTAAAACTAGTTTTAGGGAACAGCTACATTCACAGTCTGCAGAAGAGAAAGAAAAACCTCAGGAGACTTAAGGCAGAGACAGTATTTGACCTGCAGAAACACCACAGCCCAAACACAGAGGCAAGGGCAATTCTTGGTGCCACAAACTAGTTAAACACCTAGGTTGTCCTTCCAGGCCCTTACTCATCTCAAGGTACTGAGGAGGGACATGAAGACAAACCCTGCTCATGCTCCTTTCATGGGACAGGGGCAGGAGCATTACCTGTCTGCTGCTGCTGGTATCAGCATGCACCTGATGAGTTGTGCTGATACAGAAGCAAAGATCCTCTACTGTGATAAGGAGCTATCTAGGCCAGAATTAAAAGCAGCCAGCCATGTGAAATAGCTGTGCACATGCCCCCTGTTGTGGGCAGGAGGGCAAGTCTGACCCTGAGAGCTCAGATGCAGTGGGGACCTGAATTCTCCCTCCTCTGCAGCCAGGCTGGTTGGGACACTGCAGAGCCATGACAATCTGCATGGAGCAAACTTCCGTGCTTTTCTGAAATGAAGCAACTTTCCTCCCTCACTGGTGCCCTGAGAGCACAATCCCTGGCATTTTCTACACGCCAAGACTGGTAAACAGACAGGGGAGGTCGGGTGACTGCCCTTGCTCCCAGACCCTCCCCACTGCTGCCGCTGGGGTTGTCCCAACACATAGCAGCACTTCCTCGCCCTGGGTGGGAGTGTCAGCAAGGCATCCTGACCTGCCCTGACTCAGGCTGGGCTGTGATCACTGTCCAAGACCTTTTCCTCAGTTAGCAAGAGGTGCCAGGATCCACCCCAAAACCAGTGAAGGAAATAGATCTCACTTGGCAACTATGATCAGAAACAGGTTAAAGATAGGAGAAGTGCAGAAGAAACCACCCAACATGGATCTTGGTGTTTTTTCCTCACCAGTGTGTCTCATCTTAAGGAATTTTCTCCTAGTATGACTTCACCCTGAGTTTCCTCACTGCTGGCAAACAGCAATCGGGTGCAAAAGCTGTAAGTCCATCTCTGGCATATGCCTCAGTTAGGGATAAGTGGGGACAGCATGGTCAGACAGCCCATGTCCATGTTCCCAGCTGCCATGTGCACGCCTGTCTCTGTACATGCACAGGATTTCCACAGCACCAGTTTGTGTGTGTGCACAAAGGAGCAGTTCTGTAATTTATAGGGGACATTTGCCTTCATGCAGCAATTTTCTGGCAGCAAAGGACAGCCTGGCAGTGCTGCCAGGAGGCAAAAATGGTTCCCAGCACACTGAATCCCGTGGCCACTTTGGTGCAGAGCAGGTTGGGCACAGGTTGGTGCCCCTCAAGTCAGGGTGGGCAGGGGAGGCCAAGGCAGTGGGGGGCTCAGGCACAATATGAAGGCAAACACCAAGCCGTAGTGAGAGAGGGAGCGAGCAGCGCACGACACGCAGAACAAGATCTGTTCAATTCCATCAGTCAGCACTCTCTTCCAGAAGATGACCTATTGAACATTTCCAGGAATAGCTGTGCCAAGCCTGTCAACTGTTTCTTGGAAATACACTCAAGAAAAATGGCTTCCTTCCAGTAGGGATCTGCAGAAAGTCTGGACTGGATCAAGACTGCAGTCAAATCCGAGGTGGTGTTGCTGTTGCGTCAGTTCTTTGGGGAGTGAGGGATGCAGGGGGGCTGGGGGAAAAGCAGCTTCTTCTCCCTCCTCTCTTCCCCCTTTCACGTCAGGTGAGAACAATGGGGAGAGAAATGGTGATTTCTTTTTTGCAGGTCGTCTCAGTTCACTGGTATGCTTATCCTTACTTGCAGTCTCCAGCAGTAAGCAGAGAGGAAAACCTGCAGTGCTGCACATGACTGGGCTGCCAGCCCAGCACACAACCTACCTGGGCTATTCCGCAAGCAATCACTAGCACCAAGCTGCCAAGACTGGCACATGGCTCCACAATCATAACTCGCTCCCAGCATAGTATTCTTGGTGTTTCCTTATAACTTTATTGGCTTGAATTAACACAATAACCTGCAGTTATCATTGTGGTACCAAGGTTTCACTCCCTGTACCTACAGTTGGGTGGGTGAAAGGGAGCTGGGCTGAAAAATGTTACAGGAAGGTCTGGGTGTGTTGCCTCTGTGCCAGCTGAAGGGTCCTACTGGCTCAAATTGACCAGCAGGGAGAAAGGTTGCAAGCTGCAGGCAATGGGGTGTACCTGCTTGGACCTGTCCCCACAGTGCACACCACGACTGGCACTCCTGACTTTGCCAAACCCACCTCTTTTTTTGCCAGTGAAGTACAAAACAAGGTCACACACTGACCAGAGTTGCAATTAAAAGTAATTTTCTTGCATTTACACATCAGAACATGGTACTGACGCAGCAGATGGCTTTTGCAAAGTGGGGGCTCAAGTCCCTCTTCATGGCTCACCTCTCCCTTTCCACCATTGCCCTCCAACACACTTCTGGGTGAACAAAACTCCGTGGAAATGAGTATTTCCCCACTGCTGGATGAACCCAGGCAGTCGCTCCTTTGCCATGTGAGAGACCATGTCTGGATCAACTCCAGATCTGGATTTGCATTGAGTCCTTCCTAATGGGTTACAAATAAACCAAAGTAATGGGCTCTGGCATTGCTTGGCAGACTGTTAATAGGATATAGAGTCTTTCATTTCTGGGTCATTAATTCAAACCAGCCCAGATCAGTAGTGGCCACAGTTGGTTGCAGTGTAATAGCTGTATAATAACCTCTCTGAACAGAGTTAGGGAGTCCATCACCACAATTTGTATTAATGATAATAAGTTTTGTTGGCTCTCTCAGCAAAGGAGCCCAGGACTGATTATGCCCTGAAGCTGGGGCTCCCTGGAGGAGCAGGGGCAGGTGGTAGCTGTTTCTGCATCAGCCCAGAGCAGTCCCTGGGGCTGTTCCTCTGTTCTGTTTACAAGGCGAACCTCCCCAGCGTGCAGAGAGAGACCACCTGAGCAGCACGCATCTTTGCAGCTATTAAAAACTGGGCTCCAGATGTAGCCTCCAGCTTAGAAAGTCCCCATGGGGCCTGCTTGACTGTGGGAAGTGTAGGATTGCTCTGTATTTGCTTGCTTTCTTATATTCTTTCCAAAGCATCTGTTACTGGTGACTCTCTGAGTCAGGACACCAGACTGGCCAGGTCTGTGCCAGTGTGCCAGGTCTGTGGGTTTTTTTACATGTATGTATTCTGAAACCCTCGAAGGGGACATTAACGATATGCAGTGTGCTTGTCTAGAGTTTATGCATACTTGTACTCCTAAATCCACGCATGCACTTGTATATGCTCACACACATCCAGCATTTGTCTACATTTTTCAAATAGCTCAGTAATTAAAAAAACTCTTTGAATGATTTATAATTAATTTGTGAGGAAGGAGGGCAATACAACTTTCTTTTTCTCTTCCTGTGTCAAATCAAGTTAGCTGGTCACCATCTCATTTCATAAATTAACTAAAATAAGCCTTCTCTTTTCCTGGGAGGAATATTTTCATGTTTCTTTCTGGGTGTGGTCAAAATTTTTGGCAGCCCTTTGCTGAACTGAAGCATGCCTCTGACTAATACAGCAAACAGGCTAGTACACCAAGCCTTTTGCAGAGAATATTCATTACATACCATCGGATCACATCATTTGTAATTTGTTGTAGTGATTCCAAAGAGCCCCAGAGCTTGATGATAAGTCCACTTTACATGTAGATACTTTCAACACAGGACAGAGGGCACTGGGAGGGAAGGGAAGAATGCTATGTATAAAATGAGTGTGGGAGAAAAGGCCACCATGTGGGTGTCAGGGGTTGATAAAGGAATCTATCTACCAGGATAAAAGGGTTTCATCAATGGCCTGTGTGCAGCAGAGTAATTTTTCACAGCGGATGGTTTCCATGTTGTTACATCATTATCTGTGCCACTCCAATTCTCATTTTTTTAAAAAAATATTATTAGCAAATTTATTGTTCCTTTAAAAAAGGAGCTGAGATCCTTTCTTTACTAAATGTATGAACAGGACCATGGGCATCTGCTTGTTGACTTGCCAGTGTCCTTGTGGGCAACCTGAACTCACTCACCTTGATGTTTGCCAGAAAAGGTTGCATTTAGCACTTGTTCTTCAAGTTTTCCTGATATGGAAACTTCATTTTGGGTTTCAGTTTGCACCATTATATCTGAGTGGTCTCCAAGTCTTGCCTTGGCCTCTTCCCACTGTATTCTACAGTTGCTGACTACCTATCGTGGACCCAGCCTTGCGTTTTAGCACCTGCAAGTGAGAATCAGAGAGCTGAAATGTGATATAAGAGCAGAAATCAGACCTTGGGGACCCTCTTTTGAACACAGGAAGATTTTGAGCCTTCTTGCTTCCCATAGGGCTCCATTGTCAGTGCTTTAACAATGCAAAGGTCTTAATGAACAGCCTGACCGCATAAGGACTGTTGTTTTGAAGGCCACCTTTCCCAGACAGAGACACTTGGAAATTCTTTTCGTTGCTCTGTGCAAGGAGTTTAAACTGGACACAGAATAAAGATTACTTGAAAACACTTCAAACACTGAGTGTTTGAGGTGCCATTGGAGTAACAACTGCAGATATTATTTTGATAGTATAGAGACTTAGGTGTAGGACTATGAATTGGGATAAATTTTAGTGAGCTTAGAGGAGTTTGGAAACCAGGGGTAGTAAATAAACAACCGGAAACCTAGGAGGCTATTAAAGCGTAAATGTTGTAAGTTGTATAGATAGATCTCAGCTCTATTTAGATAATCATCAACATGTGCTGGTGACAGAGGGAAATAAGCCCTTGGATGGACAAAAGTGGGTTTGCAAAGTTATTGTGACCTATTGTGGAGGCTGCCATTCATGTGCCACAGTCATGAGTATGAAATTAAGCTACTATAAGAAGGTTTCCTCAACAGTAACAGCACAATTCTCTTGCAAAAGCATGATCAAAGTAGACCAGTACCTTTACCCATGAGTATAGGAAGAGTTCTGTGTGTACTTATTTTTGGGAAAACCATGCTGATTACAGCTGCTCACAGCCCCTTTCACTGCCACTGAAAGTAGCTGTAGACAGCTGTTTGGTTCGTATGGATCGCGCAGGGCAGAAACACTGGTACCTAAAGGTTAAGGCTGGGGCTTGTGCTGGAGCCTTACCTTGGGGCAGGTCTGCTCCCTCTCTGTCTGAAGTTCCCCAGGGCAGGCGTGACAGAGAAGGTTGTGTCTGGCCCCAGCATAGGTCCATGCTGGGCAGAATGCCAGCCCTGCACTAGGCATATGTGAGGGGTCTCCAAGTGGGCCAGCGTGAGGCAGAAGGTAGCTGTGAGAGTCACACACAGAGACCATGAGATGTGATGGCTCAGACAGAGCTGGAGTGAGACTGAGGTTAGACTGATGAAAATCAGCATTGGTGGCTGCCTGTCATTGCGCTTCCAAGTTCTTTCAGCAGTCATTTCCTACGGGTACAGCAACGGCCACCCTTCATGAGTCTGTAAGTTTTGGTCTGGCTTAGATTTAAACCAGTGAGATTATAAGTGGGAAAAGGCTCGACACAACCCTTGGGCTAATTTCTGAAGCAACCATATAGAAAGCTAATTGTACTGACCTTGGTGACAGCATTGGTAATTTGATCACTTATTCTCTGAGAACTGCACTGACATCAGCAACTCGTGTCCCGTGGGTGATGAAACATCCATCCTGGGAGACAAACTTTTGGTCACCACCACCAAATCCTAGCTTTCAGTCCTCAGTTCTGCCATCTGGTGATAGGACATTGCCAAACCCTCATGGGTGCCATGGGATTGCTCTGCACACACTCTAAATGATGAGTAGGTATATCTAGCTAGGTCAAGAGAGGTAACCTGCGAAGTGTAACACACATGTCCCAGCCTTTCTCTTGACTGTACAACACATTATCTTTGGCATATTAATCAATCCCTATTTAGGAAAGATGCAATATGGATGTCTTCCACATTTTCTGCCAGCTCTTGTGCAAAGAAGCTGTTGTGTATCTCTCCAAAGATGTTGTATTTTAGGCAGAGGTGGGAATGCTCAAGGATCTCCAAGGCACTTTGAGCTCCTCAACTGATGCATACTACAAGAATGGACTGTATCATTATAATCTGAGCACAGATATGAAAATTGTTTCCTTGTACAAGTCTGCTGGGCTAACCAGTTTGATGTTTCCCATTATTTAAAGAGGGAGGCTAATTCTTTTATTCTGCCTACACCCCTGCTTGGAATTCAAGCCTTTATCAATCTTCCCTGCAGAAAACCACAAAAACCAGATTGCAAATTCTTTGCAAATGAAACCAGGCTCTTCATTTTGTGACTAGCAGTGAGCTGTTTTGTACATGGAATTCCTAGGGTAATTTCATTGATGAGAACGTGGGACTGTGCTGTACCTATGTGTCTGTCAGCCCCTTCTTCATAGATTTGGCTGGGTTGATTGGATTCCACCAAGTATGCAGGTGAGGTAGAAATCTCAAAGATCCTGCAAGTCTTGGGATAACAGGCAGCTGTGGAAAGGAAGGAGACTCAAATTAGTGGCCTTTCTGAGAGGAAAGCTTCTATACGGTGGAGCAATTATTTTTTCTAACATTTATAGTTCTAACCAGCATAGTATGTTCTGCCTTCTGTCCAGGTCACAATGGAGGGACATTGAAAGCCGTTCAGGGAGAGGATAAAGATGTGAGAGGAACTAGGAACCTAGGAGATGTTGGAAGAATTGAAAGTCTTGCAGGAGGGTGTAATCACTGGCACTCAAAGATGGTTTTGCTGTTATGCAAGGGGAGGAAGGAAGGGACAGAGACTGAAAATCCCTAAGGAAATGGCATGTCCTTCATTTTGTTGTGCCTGGGACAATGTGTACCTCTGACGCCCTTTACTCTTTCACTCCTCATCTTCTCCCCAGAAAGCAGCAGCTGTCCATAGGCCCTGACAATGAGTCAGAGGACTATCTATTCATCTCCTGCTAACACAGTTTGCTATTTTCCAGACACCTCTGCCTAGCTACCATTGACAACAAATCGCCTCTCCTATCTGTCCTGTAGACATGGATTTAATTGTTTTACCCTTCTTCATGCAGACTGTGACATTCATGAAATCCTCTAGGTTCACATGCCTTAAAGAAGCCCTGTTTGTGCATGTCAGCAGTTTTCCTTGCTCCTGTTAAAGAGGACTCTTCCCTCTGCACTGCTGCTCCTTTCTGGGCTGTCATGACTATGCCTACACCGGATGGGGAAAACTGCTGTAGGGCTTCTCTCAAGACCAGATTTGCCTTGGCTGCATGTGAGACAGCAAGAACAGCAACACGTGCAGCCAGGACTCCTTCGCTAAAACTCTTCTGCCTGTGTGGCAGACCAGGGGACCTCCAACTGATGACCCTTCAGAGATCTGCCTCTCATCAGGAGCTAATCCATTAAACAGCTCATGTTCCCAGTGCCCTTTACTGTTCCTCGTAAGGAAGTGCCTTAATTAGAATCCCTTAGTTTAGCCTGGTAGGCTACTTTTTAAGTAGTAGCCACTTAATTCAAGCTTCCTAATCAAACAACATTTGGGTCAACAGCGCTGTTGTAACTTACTGAGCTTATGTAAGAACCATGAACTGCAACATAAATGGCAACTTCATGCCTGTTTCTGTGACAAGGACTCATTTTTGTCTTCTTTTTCTGCTTTTTTACCTGTGGTTGGCTCAAAGGGCAATTTTAAAAATCAGTTGTCCTCTACCAAACTCACATTAGAAATTTCTGTTTGAAATCTCTCAGAAAGAATTGCAGAGAGGTATTTTTAATAAAACTAGTTAAAAACAAAAACCTAAACAAAACAAACAAACAAACAAACAAAAACACCTAACCAAAAAACACCACCAAAAATTTGGCCTAAAACTACAGAGATTTGAATGCTGTCAACAAGAAAAAGAAGAGCTTCATATCTGAGACTCGTTTCAATGTTTGCCATCTCACATGTGACTAGGTCTGAGTCTCGAATGAGAGCTTGATTTCCCATGAGCCTTCAGGGATAAGCCCCTGGGGGATGGCTTCAAGCTTTCACTTTGCTTTACAGCACGTGGTGTTTTGGAGCAGTGTAAGGACCCAAGCAGGTGCTGTGTTGTGATGTCGCACCCTGGCCACGCACTCACTCTTTACACAAGTGCTGGAGGTGGGTGGTTTGGAAAGCATATATTCTGCCTGGTGCACTGCTGGGGACTGGGGCACCTCTGCCTGCCTCCACTGTCTCCTGCCTGATGCAAAAGATGTTGCGCTGAGACGGGTGCTGGAGGCAACTCCTGAGCCTCCCAAAGCTGTTACTGCCTGGTTTTGGAGGAATACATTATCAGATTGGTTTTCTTGCGAAATTGCATTATTGAGAGTGGTGCATGTATGTACACACATTACCACAAATGGGCACAGAAAATCACAGACATCCTATCTGAAAAACATATGGGGTTTTTTGCATTTCCCATCCCTTGAGGTTTTTAGGTTTTGTGGCCCAAAGAAGATGGCATCTTCCCATTTCGAGCCACTGGCAGCCAGAGTACCTGTTCCTCCTCTTCTCTTTAACTCAAGTCCCCACCAACAGGCTTCTTGCATCTCCCTCTTCCATTGCTCATACTGATTGAGTAGCTGCTTACTTATCCTGGAATTACAAAATCTGTGCCTTTACTCACTCAAGGAGGTACCTAGCACAGTAAACACAGTACAACAAAGCCTTTCTTTGCTTTGTTATGGATAAAGAGAAATTAAAACAAGATTGACAGAGACAACACACAGGGAAAAGGCAATAACTACTCCCTTAACAAACTTAGCGCACATTTGGAGAACGTGGGAAGTTTTGGCAAGCTCTTCCTCAGTTGGGTCTTTGTGTCTCATTTGCTCACAGTCTTTCCTCCTGTTGAGATGGGGTTGCACCTCCTCTACCCACAGCCCTACATATGGATGGACCCGACAGATCCAGATTCTACACAACCATGCAAGAGGTCACACTGGATTCCAGCTGCCTGGTTGTTTGCACCGGTAAGCTGAAGGCTGCAGAAATTTTGCAGAGCCGAAGCACTTGTCCAGAAGTCTTCACATTTACAAGAGCCTCGCATCAGCTTGGCAGGCACCCGTAGAGATGAAAATTTAGAACAGCATTTATACATGCTGGTGAAGGGGTGAAGCTGCTATGCATAAATGCTTTTTGTAGCACTTATTGCTTGTTACCCCATGCACTTGTCAAGGGCCCTGCCCATGTTCCTTTTCACCGGGAAGAGAACACAGCACTTTTGACTTTTCAAGCACTTATTGAGCAAGAAGCTGGAAGTTCATACTCCTACCAAACTTTTGCAAAGATACAAGGGAATAGGTGGCTTGTGGAAAAAAATAACCAGGTGAGCCAGACTGGCAATCTGGCTATACCTGCCCAAGGCTGTAGGCAACAGAGAGAAATCCACGGCAATGAAAATCATTGGGACACAATAACAAGAGGACATGAATGCATAATAAAGTGAAGTTCATCCCAAGGAGTCCCCCACGCTCACCACACCAAGCATGTCTTCAGAGTCAGGAACAAACGTGCAAGTGAGTCCTCATCCCAAAGCCTATACCAACACATACCACATAACATATTCTGTGTCACAAAGCCCATATTAGCGAACAGCATGTACTATACTCTACATCCCAAAACACACTACCACTACCATAATAGTGTGCCGCTGTGCTCCCACCGGAAGAATATATTGTGGTCATCACTGTACTTACACAGGATTGCTTCCAAGTTGTCATGTACCCATGGCACACTGGCAGAGACGTGGGAGCCTCCTGCTTGTCTGGCAGACTTGGGCTGAAGCAACATATCCCACACTGGAACTGCTAGTGCAGAGGCCTGTTCTCCTGTTCTACTGCTGCCTTTTATTTGCCTTTCTTTCCGACACTGTTTTCACCCAGCAGGACTGGTTTGGGAATGGACATGGTGGTAACAAAGTGCCATCGCTTTGTTGTGCCTATGGAGGTAACAAGGGCTGAGAGTGAGTTCGAAGAACCACCTCAGTGTCTGGACAAAAGAACATGCTGTCTGTCTTGCAGCTCACATCTAGTGTGGTCTCCAGACTTTTTTGTACAGTAGTCCTCATCACAACCAATTGATTAAAAAGAAAACATAGGAGAGAGTAAGGATCACAACTGCTATCTTCTGAGCTTGTTGATCTTTGGGAGAGACTTGAAATGTGGGATGCTTTTGAGAGACACAGTAGTCCCAAGATGGTACAGCATGCAACAAACCCTGTCTCAGGGAAGAAGCTGGAACCCATCAGGGATAACTGCTCAAACAAGAATCCCCTATTCAATCCCAAAACCTCCTGGCTATGTGGAGAAGAGGAATGTTTGCTATTACACCCAACAATTATCCCCTCAGATAACACTGTCAGTTATGCAAAATTGCAATAAACTTTTTCCTTTTAGGAAGTCTGTAAAAAGGAATGCTTTCATCAGACAAGCTGCTCTATTTAAAGCTAGTGCTAGTGAGGCAAAGCAGGCAGCAGCCTGCCCCTGGTGCCAGAACAGTCCTGCTGCCTCTTTCCCAGCAGAGATGAGGTGCAGTTTTCCAATACTGAGTTTTTCTCAAGCCCTGGGTGCCATCCTGCCTTGGTCCTGTGCAGTCTCCAGCCAGGCTCCATTGTGATGAGCAGCAGGAGCATCCCCCTCCCTCCCAGGAAGCTGGATTCACATCCCCTTTTAGGGCTCCAGCAGTTCCAACCCCATCTGCATCCACAGGGATGCTCAGGCATTCACTACCCATTTCTCAGTAGCTAAAGCTCCTTACAGTACCATACACAGCATAAATTATAATCACTGCCCATTAGTCAGTGAGGCTGTGCACCTCTCATGGTTGCATCTCTGTTTCTCCAGTGAGCATGTTGCAGCTCTCACTGCCTGCCACAGTAGGTCTGGACGCCAGCAGTGCTAAGATGTGTTTGATGCTATAAACATGCCATGTGTAATCATTCAGACCCATGTGTGGGTCATCTTTACAGTCTATTCTATCTTGTACAAAATTATGAGAAGTGTATAACTGCCTCCCAGTCCAGCTGCAGCCCTAAACTGGGGTTATTATGTGAGCAAGAGCAGCAAGGAGCAGTCTCTTCGGGAGTGCCGTATTCTGCCTGCACAGGATTTGTTTGGAGAAGTATGGGAGCTTCTATTAACACACTTTCCAAAAAACTGCCCCTGGTCCTGCCCTATTGGATGGAGAGGAGGCAGCAGTCCCAGCCGTGTAGCAGAGGGGTCCCTGCAAATTCTGGAAGGTGCTTGCATGGAGCCGTGCTCCATACATGGCATGGGGCATCACTCTGGGCAGAAGGGCCACTCCAAGCATGGTCACATGGCACTTGGGGTGCCTCTGGGCAGCCACCCTGCAAGGCTTCACATGCTAAAGGCCGGCTGGAGAGTCCGAGTGTGGGGACACAAATGTGACAGGATACTTTGTTCCTTTTCCATCTGGGCTCATGCCCTCCCAGTGCAACTGGGAATGGCCCCGAACATATCCCCTGGTTCACCCTCTGTGATGGTAATTCAGAAAAAGCATGCTCAGATCTCTGAATGGGGCTGAAATTGCATCTCTTCCTGAAGATTTCCATTTTTTAATTTGTATAGACTGTGGGTGTTACTAATTTTTTTTCAACTCTGTGAACTAGGTGACACTGATGCCTGTGACCCTAACAATGTTTCCAATCCAAGGCCAGATGGTCAGCAGCTGATGCCAGAAACAGCACACAGCTTTTCACCATCCTGCAGAGAGGTTACAGAAAAATCCTCAGCACCACTTGAGTCAAGTTGTCCTTAAGTGAAAGCAAAAACAATCCCAGAACCAGCTCCTTAAAGGCACACAAGCTTGTAATAGGTTTTTAAATCTGTAAGTGGCAGACATTTAAGTACAGTTAATTTTCATTTGTGTGAGAAGTCATTACATGCCTGATATCCCTAAAACTTGTGGATTTCTATGACATAATTTCATCTCCTATAGTCTTGAGTTATCTTTCCTTATACATGTTTATGTCAGTAAAAGCTTTTACAGGAGCAGAATTCAGGCAGGAAACCTCAGTTCAGCTGGTAGTACAGCAAAACTCTCCTTTTTTAGCACTGCTATCAGTATAAATATACTGATATATAAAACAGGAGGTTTGCTGCAATTACCAGTTTAAGATTGGTTATTGAAAATATTTGCTTCTGAGAAAAACAAACAAATCTCAAGCTTGGATATTCCTCCTGTCTTAACAGGTGGGTGCAGAATTTGAAAATTCATCAAGAGTACATAGAGATAAAAAGAGTAAGACCATGAGCAGAGGTAAGTTCTCAGGTTCCCAGGTACTCAAGTGATTTTTGAAAATGGCCCTAAATCTTAGCGGTGGATTTGAAGATAAACTGAAAGGTCTGATGCAACCTGAAAGTGGAAGCGCTGCAGCCCACAAAGGGAAAGCAGCAAGGCTGCAATATTGATGGCCTGAAGCTACTGTGTGTCAGGAAGGGCAGCTTGTCCTGAGCTATGACAAATCCCTAAGACAGGTGTTCTAGTCAAAAACTGCCTTTAAGTCATAACTTATTTCTGATGCAGTTACTTCACTACCCTATCTAATGCTGTTACAAAAGATTCTGTGATGCAAAATAAAAGATCTTGAATCTAATTCTGCATGCAGTAAAATAAAAGAAAGGCTCTTACTCTGTCATTGTAAGAACAATGTGGTAATGCCTCCCAGCAGGAGCCTGCAAAGGAAGGGACCGAGGGAAGGAAAAGTAATGGCAGGGGAAAGTGGAGGAAGGGTGCTGGGCAGTGCAGTCTTTGCCCATTCCTACCACCCTACCGTCTCAGGTGGGACGGGGGCCTGATAACTCCTACACAGGCTTTTAAAACCAACTTAGCAAAAACTAACCCAGGAAACCCATTGCACATTAGCCAAACCTTTAAAGCCCTCTGTAACTTACCAGCCAAGCCTGGAAGAGACTTGAGTAACACTAATGGCTTTTCATCGTCAAGCCACCTGAACATCTGAACTGCAGAACCCCTTCCAGAGCTGCAAGGAAGGGAAGGGGTGGCCAAAGTGGGTGTTTTGGTCATGCAGAGACAGATACACTGAGACAGAAAGACAAATCACTACCTAGAGGACCTTGTGATAGATTAGTAAAGGCAAGCCTAAAATACCACTGGTCTTAGTCCCACAAGCAGACTGCTGGAGCACAGCGGAGTGGTGGATATCTGAAAGTGGTGATATTTCTTCCTTTATCACGTAGGTTTGGTCTGGTCAGATGCCTCCACTTGCCCTGCAGCACCTGATATCTCTGGCACACCTGCTGCTCTGGCTGACATCTTCACCTGAGCTGTGGAGAGCAAAGAGCATGTTGCCAAACCACAGCTCCTTCAATCACTATCGATGGCAACAGTGCTGCCCAACAGGCTGGGCTGTTGCCAGAAAGGCAAAAATACTGGTCCCCAAGGCCCGTTGCTGAGTATGGTGATGGGGAATGATGACTGTGAACCAGATAAACTGGGTGCCAAATTATATTTCTAACCACAATATCCAAGGGTCTTTAACATCCAAGGATTTGGTCTAGGTATCAGAATATAGACCGCACAGGGGAGGTGGAGGGCATGGCTTCACGCCTTGTTTTCACGTTCAGCCAAAGGCAAATGGAAATGTACTATACGACAGACTAAAGCAGGTGTGACTATGTGGATCTCTGCATGAAGGAAAGGAGAGGTTTGTGTGCAAAGGAAAAAAAATAAAATGTAAGAAGCCACTTCACAAGGCTAGAAACCCTGAATATGTCCCAGGACAGGTACTGCCCTGAAGAGCAGCCAGGTAACTTTCCTCCCAGCTGCACCAGCCTCTGCTGAGGCTGCAATGAGCTCTGCCAGGCAGTTTTACAGGAATCTGAGAGTCTTTTCCTGTGTAAAATCACATTGAGTTTATTCATTTCCATCACACAGAGAAACCTTAAGATAGGTAAGAATCCCTGTAATTAGTTGTTCGGACACTTTTTCATTATTGATTATGAGAGCTCTTCCCAGTCCTCTGAGGTGCAGAGTTCATTGTTTTACTGGCTTGTGCTGGTGTACAGCCTTGTGCAGTAAATGCTCTGCCAATATCAATTAAATTCTGCTAGGCGTAAGCTTCCTTGAAGGCAAAATTAATGGCCATGTTATGGAGCAAATGTGAAACAACTGCACATAATAGAATTATTTTGGATTAATGCTGCTACAACTGGCAGGAGATATCAAAATGCTTTCAGAACTCAGAATTAAAAAGCCCAGTTATCTTCTTTGGTTACAAGGCTTGGGGTATGCAAAAGACTACCTAATAATATTAGTATTTGGTGTATGAATAAGTTGGGGCGTACCGTAATTTTCATCTTAATTTCTCTTGTACAAAGAGATTGTAGAATTTCTATCAGCATTCACAGGAGCTCAGGGAAATTCCAGTGAAACTATTTAACAGAAAATTCTTTCCTAATTCTGTATTTGTGTGTGTTTGTATGTATGTAGAAGCGACAAGATATGGGAGTGCCCATTTTCTCCTCACAGTTACATTTCATTCACATAGATTAGGAGTAAATATTTTTCAAATGCAGTAAAGCACACAAATTAGGTTTTATTAAAAGCAGCTGTGGACAAATATTTTGGTTTTGGGGAGGTGGAGACATTAACTGTGCTTTGCAAAATGTATGACAATAAATTTCTGATAATCCCTGGTTTCTGTATGATGGAAAGGTTACAAACACACAGCTGTATCTTTCTGCAATGCTTGTGAGAAAATGAAAATTAACAGCATTTAGCATTTAGTTGAAAATGGATTTAGCAAAACTGAATGATACAGAGACTGGAAAGACAATGCACAGCTTGAGTATGCTTCAAAAGCTATCTTCTAACTCCTTCAGAAGACACTGGGGGAGTTATTAATGTTTGAATTATTAGACTAAAGCTAAAGTAAAAACTGGACAGAAGTATCCAAAGTGTATGAGTTTGCTTTCTTAATTGTGGTAAGGCATGTGTCCAGAATGTTAAGTCCAGAATGTTAAGCCCAGAAGCAGACCTGTCCTGGATTACACCTGGGGAAGGGACTTCTTTCAGTGATGGGGGGCAATAGTACTCCTATGCCTTTGCAGGATGGGATAAGGGACTGTGGTCAATGCCTGGTTGTAAAAGGGAACAAGTTGATGGCTTCACATTGTCCCGTTTGGGGGAGGAGGGAATGAATGGCAATCACACAGAAAATCTCACTACTGATTTTAGCTCAGATGCTGTCACATGGCCACTTCCACTGGGTATGCCTATTGGTAGTGGAACATTAAATTTTGAAATGCTTTGCTGATCACCACCCCTGCAGCCCCCTCGCCCTAACAAGCTGGGTTTGTGCGTTAGCGGGAGTAATCCTGTATGCCCAGAGGAAAGGCTTATGAGCTTTGCAAGACTTGAAGAAGGTGTCAAGTTTACAGTTGTGAAATATTTCCAGTGAACTAGGGAAATTTCCTAAACATTGGAATAATCCCTTATTTCCTTTTGAGTCCCTGAGAAGCGATATTTTCTCTCTTGCCCTCTATTAGACAAATAAGACTGCCACAAACTCTCTTCCCCTCCATTGGGTGCCAGCAATTGTATACTCTTGTGACATGTCAGACGTGCACATCGGGAAACTGGAGTTGAAAAGCGAAAGTTGGGAACAAGTGTATCTGTATTGGTTTCTCCAGATTTTGCCTCGTTCCTGCAGAAAAATTTGGTCTTGTAGCTGCGTGCACAGCTCTCGTCCCTGATCCATGTCAGGCTGAGCAAATCATGTGTGTGTTACCCCTGCTCTGTAGGACAAGTATTTGAGTAATTATTTGTCTTCTGTGTTTAGATTACAAATAAGTAACATATTTTTGTCTCAAGCCCATGCCCAAGTATAAGTGAAGAAGCTTTTCTTCAGTTCTAAGCTTCTGTTTTTCCTGTGATGGCATCATATCAGATTTTTAACCCACTGACTAGATTGAAGAATTCCTTCAGGCAGTCTGGAAGAGAAGAAGTTATCAAAATAGGTCATGGCCCATGTGAAATCAAAGAGAAACCAGGATGTACAGCTCCAAACTTAATTCCAGCTTCTGTTAAATCAGAAAGGCCCCATTGTGCCATTACTGATACTTGATGATATTTGACTACTGCATTTAAACCACAGCTTCCCAGCATCATCTGTTACAATTATAAGACTCAGGCAATTTTTGAACAATAGTGATGGGATGTGTTTTGGCAGTGTGAATCTCAGGAAGCCATGTATTTCCCCATGACAAAATGTTATCTAATATACTGGCTATCTCAGTTTGCAGCAGGTCTGAAAGATAGCACAAGGGGTTATGATTTAACAGGAATAATAAAATTCATTTATTGCTTATTAGACATGAAGTAATAACATTTCTGACATTCCACCTCCCTGCTCCTTCCAAGGTCTCTCCTGAAGAGGGAACATATCATTTGAATTTAAAGCTCTTTGCCGATGCTTTTAGAAGAGCACTTTATGCTGGAGCTGTGCTCAGTGTCTTTGGGTGTCCGCACACTGTGGCTTGGCAAACAGGCTTCTGCCCTAATGCAGCTCCTACAGTCCCCTCCTCTGCCTGCTGCAGCAAAGGGGTGCTCCATGCTGCCCCCCAGACTCAGCCATGCAGCAGGCAGTGGGGAGGGGCCATGGGGCTGAGCAGAGGCTGGGCAGGGGTGCAGCCCTGGGGTAGGAGAGGCGGGTGGTGGGCAGCCCACGGCTTGCTCGCTGGCACGTCTGCAAGGGAACATCCTCTAGGATGTGATGTTTGGGGCACAATGTAGCTGTTAGGACTGGCACAGACAGCAACTACAGTGTGGTCTGGAAGGCACCATCACTTCACATCAAGACAGCCCATTTTAGGGACAGGCACGGCCTGTGGGGCTGATGGATTTTCTGTCCTCAGTAACTTAATCACAGTTGTTATTTACTGTATAAAACCTTTAGGCAAGTCCTATGACTGCTTTTAGAAATTAATTGAGGGTTTTGAAATCCTGTCTGTGAGGCTATTTCTTTCTCATTGCCCATTTTCCTTTCTCTGTTTCCGAAGAAGTCTTTCCATTTCGTTTCCTCTCATTTCATCACCTCGTCTTTAATGGATATTATGTACCTGTTATGCAAAGCCAGATATTTCCACAAATTTAGCATTTGAATGTTTCTAATGCAAAGAAAGAATCTGAGCATGAAACAACAGACCAGCTAATACACTCTGTCATGTGGGTGCTGCTGCAGGACAGATTCTGCTTTCAGTTACACTGACATAAATCAAGTTGGCTTATGACATCTAGTCGTGGTATTCTGTGTTTACATAAGATGAGAGGTTTGTTATCCTCTGAACTCCATCATAATGTCAAAGAAATATGCTTTTGAAGAAAATATAAATTTTTTCCAATAAAAGAGCATTTTGAAAATCCTATCAGAATTTAAAAATATTTTCCTTAACAGCACTGTAACTTGATGTACTTTCTTATTCAATATTCACAATGCCTGTATGTTAGCTACCAGTGCTGCCTCTTGCCTGTTACCACAATCTTTCCCCAGCACAGAAACGTTCATGATTGGATTTTCCTTTGAGTTTAACCCCTCAGGTTTCCATTTGCAGTGCCACACACAGTGCACATTTAAAATGCTATAAAAGATATTAATAACGCCTGAATCTACAAAGCAGAACACAGAAAGAGAAAGGATAGAAAAGCAAAATATAATTCTCCCTGTTGAAATTTAAGCAGCACAATGAGATTAATACTCCAGCTCTCTCAAAAAGCGTCATGGGATCTTTAAAGACCACAGTCAAACCGGGCCAAGGTCTTTAAGTCCCATCAGGAGTTATGCTCCCTTCACACCATATAAACCATATAAAAGAACCACGAAGGGAGAGCCTCCCAACAATTTAAACAGCTGTGTTCCACGTAACCAGACACCGGGAGGGTTTATGTGTCCATGCACCCAGCACATCCTCCTGATCAGTGCCGAATGGTGTGCAGCGTGTTCCTGCCAAAGGCAGATGGGTGTGTGTCACCGGTGGCGTGTAGCGGACAGTGCGCAGTGGTGACGCCACGCTGGTGGAAGCTGAGCAGGGAGAAGGCTTGGCCTCATTATGGCAGCCTCTTGAGCAGGCATTTGTGACTGCTCAGGCTGCTGCACTTGGGTTTAATGAGATCAACTCTCCAAATGAGAACTCTATAAAAGAAATGTACTAATAGTTGCCTGTATTCTCCTCTTAATGAGACACATATCTGCTTGGGACTGAAGTATAGGAACACATGCCCTGCCAGCGCCAGCACCACTCACACAGTGAACTGTTTTCCCTAAAGCATTCCCAGTTTCCAAAGTGAAATGCTGCAGGTTGAGTCACTGTCCTTCCTCACTCCTGTGCCATGGCAGGACACCGCCACTAAGGTCCTCCTGGGACGCAGGGTCTCCTCGCCTCTGCTAGACTAAGGTGGGAAATGGAAGCTTTTCCAGGGCTTGCAGGGGGTTTCCAGCAGCAACCATGGCCAGAGCAGCCCTTGCTGCCCAAGGTCCATAGGCCTCTGTGGCCAGAAGGGGAATTAGTAGTTGTGGGCAATGCAGGAACAACTCAGTGGTGGTGCTGACAAATTGCCAACTTGAGCAAATCCCAGACACGCACAACCTTTGGAAAGAAAGAGGATACTTATGTCACCATGAATGCCAATGACATTGCCAGATTGATAGCAAGATCATGGTAAAAAGACACATGTGAAGACAAGAAGGAAGGAAAGTGAGTGCAGAGAGAAATGAGCCCAGGAGCAGGAAAGAGGCAGTGGCAGGGGAGTTCAGCAGCCTACCCACAGCTTGCACCAGGCCGAGAAAAACAGTTTCTTGGATGCAAGTGTTCGGTCTCAGAGTAACAGAGCTTGCACATCAGAGGGAAAGAAAATCTTCATTCAGTCTTAATTAACACACAGGAATGAATTAAAATAAAGTGACAGTAGCTGAATATTAAATAATTAGGGACAAACGTATAATTGGACTCACAAAGGGAAAAATAAGACTTAGGGAAATGACAAGGTTCTGTTAAGTATTAAAAAATAGGATGAACAGGGTAGTTTAAAAGGCTTTAAATTTAAAATAAAATTCCTAGAAAGTCACCTACTCAAAACAGTTACTTAGTGTCAGAGGATATGCATGAGGTTAAATAAGAGGGAACCAGGCAGGGCAGAGGAATGCCAAGTCCCAAGATTTAAGAGGTAATTTGAGCCAGTCCTTCAACAGTTAGAAATCTGACCCTACTGAGGGCAATAAACAGGATTATAAATTATGGTAGGTGATAAATTAGCAGGAAATCAGAAGGATCAACATAGGCTTCAAAGGGATCTAACAAAAAAAAAAAAGAGTACAGATAAAAAGAGGATTTCTTAAGTCTGTCAGAAGTCATAGGAAAGAATTCACAGAACTGTCAGAGCACCAGGGTCCGAAGGAAGCAACTAAAGGAAGACAAGGTTATTTTTCAGAAGGCAAGTTATATTTCAGTGGAAGTCTTCACCACTGTTGATTTTGGACCTTTTCCTAAGGACAAGATGAAGCTGCTGAGGAAATATCACAACTGAGATTTGAAGCAAACTGAAAAAATTTCAAGTTGCTACATTAAGATAGTTCATCCAAGTGGGAAGGCACTCCACTCCTCAGTCAGGTTGATGGGCTGATGGGCTGAAAGAAAGCAAAATTTTATATGCCTGAGGACTTCAAAAGAAAAGCTTATTCAGTACTTACACAAACACAAGTTAAATCTGGCAATGATCACTAATTGATGCATTCATATCTCAGAACTGTTTGAAACTGGAGCAATAAAACATCTGGAAGCAGAATAAGTTGTTTGAACTTCTACAGGAATCTAGTTAGGTATCACCCCAGCACCTGTATAGTGAAAAAGTAAGAGTCAGTGCACTATCAGGAGTCAAACATTCTGCAGGAGGCAGAAAGCAGAGGGTAGGACTGCAGGTTTATTTTCATTAAAACTAAATGGTGAAATGCAGACGGTCCTGGCCTGGTGCCTGTGTTATTCACAATGCTTATCAATAATTTGGAAATCAGGGTGGGTTGTAAGATAACAAAATCATGAGTGATTCAAAGAAGGAAGTAGAGAAAGATTAATTAAACAAGTGACATTCTTGGCTAGTGTTTACCTGATCCTGTTTTAAAAGCCCCGATTTCACTGCTCCCCTTTGCCAGTCTGCTTTAGTACTGCACAGTCCTTGCTATTGCACAAATATTCCTGGTAAGTAGTAATCTGTCTTCCTTGCTGTGCCACCTGACATTACTCTTTATTCAACCCATTGCACACACGAAGAAGAGTTTATTCCTTTCCTATGACTTAGCTTTCATATATTTAAAGAATTATTTTTATGATTAGTAACTTAAGTGTGTCATTTTGAGATATTTAAAGACTCATCATCTCTCACTGGAGCCTCCTCCATACTAAGCCAAATTCCTCCAACCCTTTCCACTACCAATCCCTGGAGGAAAAATCCTTCTTGAGTAACTGTGACCTAAATGGGACACAACCTTACCAACACCACATATAGCAAAATAATTACATCATATTTCATGGACTGGTCATTTGTATCCATCATAACACAGCTGTTGCTTATTTTGTGTTGGAATTCTTCACTAGTAGTGAATTTGTAGACTATTCTATCCCCAAGTTACATAACCCTGCATTAATTGGGCAATCCCCTCCTATGTTTCTGGAGTTTGCTATTCCTATTTAATTATTAAAACTTTTAATTTAGCCTTTTTCAGTTGCACCCTATTTCTTCCAACTCATTTCTTCAATTTGTCAAGATCATTCTACCTTCCCATCTTGTCCTCTGTCATCACTGCAGCTTCACCCAGTTTAGTCATTTGTATAATTAAAAAACATATGCCTCCTCTCTCATGTAAGCGTTGAAAATCTGGACTAGTGCTGGATGCAGTACAGACACTGCTGAACCCCAGCAGACACTTCTTGCAAATTTGAGCAAGAGGTGTTGATCACTACTCTCTGAGTACACAGGTTTAACTAGTAACAGTTCTTTTTTTTCCCAGGCTTACTTATGAGAATTTCACGCAAGGCATGTTGAAAACCTTAACAAAATAAAGGTATGTGCCACTAACTTCCTCCTTCTAAGGAACAAGACCTGTTGCTCTGCCACAGAGAATAAATTATATTAGTTTGACATGACAGATCCTTGTTAGATGTCATTCATCTGTTTTTTATCTTCCAGGTGCCCCAAATTCCCTGATTTCTTGTTCCAACATTTTTCTGCAAACTGAAGAAAAGTTAGTGGCCTTGTACTTCCCCTGTTTCCCTATAATGATGAGAACTATGCTGACCTTTTTTTAGCTTTGTGATTTATCCACATTTTCCTCTAACACTCCTCACTAGGACTGATCAAACTTTGGACCTTACTGTAGCATTTAGGGACTTTCCACCTTTGCTCAGCCCTTTCACTCTTACATTTGTTTTCTGTGTTGACCCTGCCTGCTAGATCTCAGTATTTTGAGGACTGCTTTCTTAAATCCATTCTTTTTATTTCTCTTTACTCTTTATGCTTTTCCTAAGAGTTAGATGATTTGTCATATCATGGTTACACTGGTAAACACTTGAAAGTCACCTTTACTTTTATGTCCTTACATAGAAGCAAATGAAGAAGATCCTCCCTTCTAGTTGCTGTGTTTGTTCTCTGCATTAACAGTGCTACTCATGAACACCCCCAAATCTTGTGAGCCATCTCCATCCTGTGTGGGAGTCAATCTCAGTAATACCACATCTTGTGTTTTGGGTGGTTCTATTGCTAAGAAAAAGTTCCATTCATCTGATCTTCCTGCTGTTGCAGAATCCTGCTATGCTTCTCCTTTCCTGTTTACTCCATGACTTGATGTCTGTGAAAGTCAAACTGAGGTTTGGATTGTTTATATTAGGTAGAAGACGTGAGTAGTTATTTCTCCCTTCTAATAATAGGTCACTGACATGTAAAAAGTGAGAAATCTGAGGTGGGTAAAGGGAAGCCTTTTCTTCCGCAGAGTTATTATTAGACCATTCACTGCCATGGGAACTGTTTTTAGCTGGATGTAAGTTTCAAAAAGCCACATGGAGCATGGATGTGGGTAGAGTACATTTCCAGAGAGTATGTGTACTGAAAACAACATTGAAGTGAGCAGCTAAATCTTACTCTCCAAAACTCCTGTCAGTCTCTAATACAGTGCCAGGGTGACTCCTGGTGCTGAAGTGGCTTAGCCTCCCGAGGTATGTCTTATGTGGGAGCCAAGGAAGCTTTCTGAGCCCCAAATCAATTCTGCCACGTGTGGCATGTTTCAGACCGCTGGTGGTACCAGGGCAATGCAGTGGATCCTTCCCACCAACCTGAGCACAGCTGCATTTACCTCTGTACCCACTTACAGCTCTTACACCTTCCCCTGAAGCATTTGCTTCTAGAATTTATGAAGGACATGACAAGGTTTCCAAACTGAGACAGAGCAGGAGCTGCTTTCCTGTTCCTAAACTTCAATATTGTCTTGGCAGCACTTTTCAAACCTTTTTACTTACAATCCCACTTCCTGTGTCACTCATCTACTTTTGTTTGTCCTTCCGGATTAATGAGCCTTTCTGCTGAAACTGCTGCTTTATGGCATCATGTGCTCTCCACATTCCCTTCCTCCACTTCCACATCTTCCGTGCACTCCTACCTCTCTGCAGCTTTCCATCTGTTCCTTTTGTCTGTTCCTCTCCTGCACCTCCACCCTGCAGATGCTGCCATGCTTCCTTAATTTCTGTTTGCTTCAGGCACCCCATTTTCCCTACAAAATTCTGCAAAAGTCTTGCTGCATTTACAGAGTCTCTCTAAACTTCCCTTTACCCGAGCCCCATTTCCCTGTGTGTACTCCCAAACTGTCCAACTCTGCTTTGGCATTGCATTATGTTGTGAATGACAAAACTTGCTCATGACAGTTCTCAGATTTAAAGAGGTGAAGAAGTTCCTGTTAAAGAAAGCTTGGATTTTACTAGATTGTTTTCTTGGAGAAAATTGCAGGGCATGAAGAAGTTAGGTGGGGGTATGGAGAGTTAAATTTGTTCACTGGGAATTTTGTTGTAGTGATTCATATCTGTAGGACTGGACCTAAATGCAGGTCGTTTCTTCCTAAGAGGGACAATGCTGGCCACGGGGGCAGGAATGGTGTTTCGAAACTCTCTTGCCCCTACTCCTCCCTAGGTCCACCTCTGCACAGACTAAAAATTTAGTTTCAGGGAAACCAAGGAATGACATTATTCAGAAAATACCATGGAGAAAGAAAGCTTACAATGCATTAAAAATGCTTTTGCTGGCTCTGTTCGTGAAGAAGAAATTTTTTCATTACTTAGTAACACCTACAATGCCAATAAAGACAAATCTCCCCAAAAATTACTGGAAAAAATATGTAAGGAAGACACGAATTAATTTCCAACGTAATTTTCTGGGAGATTTGTCTTCATTATCATTGAAGGTGTTTTTCATACAGAGCCCAATTAATTTCCAGAGTTAAGTCTGCCCTTGTTTAGACAGAAATCATGTTTGCCATGTTTCCACTCTGCTGATTTACATTTTTCTCTTTGGGCATTGGCCAGAAGGATTTACAGCTTCAGAAAGGATCTTCCATCTTCCTAAGAAGTTAAATTATTGGCGCCGCTTCAGCTTTTCTGTATAAAGGAGATTAACATCATATTGACATATAAGGTTGAAGGAACCACAAAACAGATGTTTGGATAGTCAACTGAACACTGAACCCAATGGAAAAATTCCATTTTGATCAGTTTGAGGTAGGCCTAGTCGTCTTGTGGCTGTGCAGGATACTAAAATCTGGACTTTATAAATGAAACACTCATTAAAAAAAAACACAGTTCCTGGAGAAACACAACTGCTTCAGACTCCTTGTTTTCCTTTTTTAAAACTGCAATAATCTCTGATGTGACTTGTCTAGACCAACTGAAATACATTAACGTTAGTTATTCTAATAACCCCAGATTCTCAGAAGATGGCCATTTCCTAATCACAGCTGCTCCCCATTTCAAACACTTCTGGTACCACAATGTTATCCTTTTGGTGACTTTTTGCAGAGGTTGCTCTGGGAATGAGGGTGGAGAGCCACTGTGAAGAGGAGGTTCATTGAGGAATGTTTACTTCATTCCCAAAGAGTCCCATGAGTGATCCTAATTAGAACAGCACATAAGAACTGGGATTAACCGTGGCCAGTCTTTACCAATCACACATGCAATGAGCCATAACACAGGCCTGGGCTGCTCATCCCCACTGCACAGTGATGCCTTCAGGTCGTTACAGTGAAGCAGCACGATTTGCTGCTGCTGCAGATGTGATTTCCCTTTCTTGTGTTTGATGTGCTTTATTGGCATTTTCAGACAGGAATTTGAATACTTACCATCTTTAGGGTGTAAAGCAAATTTTCTTCCCTTCCATGCTAGTCTTTTTAGCAATCCAGCCTCATGGGTTTTTTCATTTTTTAATCTCACCTATGTGGTGAAAGGAACAGTATGGCCCCTCTACCACATTATTAAGGCCTTTGTTTTAAGCATACTTATTATTGCTCATTTTCTTTGACATATGGAGTTAATTTGTCAGGCCAGCAAGAGCAGCAGGGAGGCAAACAGACCTGTAGTGTGCATTGATGCTCATAGGCTTGCTCAGAGCCTGCACAGGGACGGTCAAGGATGCCACTACATCTGCCACTCTTTTAGCCAGGTTTGGTCAGGTAGGTGGTGAGAAACAGAGGACCAGCAAGCATTAGTTTTGTTTACCGTGAACTTTTTGAATACATGATACTATGTATACCAGCGGGTCTTGAATTACATCACAGGCAGATTATGTTTGTTAAAGGAAAACTGAGGGAGAATCTGACCTTTAGCCATTACTAAACTGGGTAGTGGAAAAAGCCTAAATTAAGACTCTTAAAAGGAGCAAGTGAAATGGGGGTGGTTTTTTTGGTAATTTGATCTGGCGTTATCTGTGTGAGCAGAGGAAACACATGATACAAATTGCAATTTTCTACTAAGCCTCTGAGTGTTAGCACTAACATAAAAAGAAATGGTGTCTTTGAAGTATCTCAGTAGACTGAGATACCTATTTAGACAAAGAATGTGGTCTGCAAGATGGGAAGCTGGTCAAAAGTGAGTCTGCCTCTTCTGACAGTCCTGCCTCTGAATTCTGCTTTGATTGAGGATATTCATTTGAGGCTTTTCCATTAGATACAAAATTTGCAGATATGTTGACACTCATTAATGTCTGAGATACTCCTAGGTTTACACCAGAGATGAAGGTGGATCCAATGTGTGCACAATCCTTCACAAACACTACTTACTGTTCTTCTTTCTGTTACTCTCTTTAGGCTGAGATTCATCTACCCTGACATCACATGATTTAGATTAAGCTACTCATCTGCTACAGTCAAGAGAAGGAAAGAGACACCAACCATGGGCTGTAATTCATGTCACTTATCCTAAATTTCCTTTCTCATTATGCTAAATGCAGCTTCTGAAAGAGACTTGTCCTCTTCACTGACTTCACACAGACCATGGCATGGGACCCATAGGTGGCTTAAGGCAAATTTGATCAATGATCAAGTTAGTGTCCACAATAACTTTTCTGCAAAAGTCAGAGAGCAGAAAAGGAGACAAGCAGTGGCATCCAAGGCACCCAAAGCAAAACTCAGTCTGTAAGCCTCAGAAAGGGAACTAAGTTTTGCCTTTTCTCCTCCTTCTACACTCTTCTCCTTTAAACTCTGCCAAATTTTACTCTTTTATATTTCATGTCCCTCTTCATTTTTGGAAATAAATATCTGACCCTGGGCAGGAGGTTTGCCATGGTTTCCTGATAAATGAGTCCTGCTTAAACAGCCTGTTTCATCATCAACTAATTTTGGTTTTTACCGTTCTTTTTGTCTTTCTCCACTTCAAACACATTAGCAAGTATGCATGTTATCCCAGCAAATATTTATTTTAGGTCCTAACTGGAAAAACTCCTTTCCATTCCAGGGATATTTTGAAAGTCTGGAGGTAAGTTTGGGCATGTCTACCTGGATGAGCCCAGACAAGTACACACATCTGCCATGATCTGAGCTGATCAAATGGGAGCCAGTTCTGGTCTGGAAACCATCAAGTCATTCTCCTGCAACTCTGTGCCCAAGCTAACATGCCTTGCAGAGGAGCCCGTGTCTGTCTGTACTAATGTGTGTAGACATGCCTTATGCATATAAAGCACTTAACTTTGGTTCTCTCCCTCCTGTTGTTTTTTTCTCCTCATGCACACACATGTGTGCACACTCCCATTTTGTATACCTATTGCAATCTACAGGAGCTCAAGTGGCACCAAAACATCATAGAAATTATTTTTTTCATACAACAAAAGCTCCCTCTTAATTGAACAAGCAAATGAAAAGCAGCCCGTATCCTCTCTCTGCAATGTTATGCTGGCAGATAAAATAGATGACCTGGCCACATGTTCCATCTCTGATTTGTGAATTGTGATGTAAATGAAATTAATTGAAAGCCAGGCACTTGTAAATGTTTTCCTTCAGGCAATACACTCCAGAAGGAATGAACAAAAGGGAAGTTTTGTTTCAAAAGGCAATCTTTTCCAGCTACGTCTGAATTTAAGGTTCACTCTGAAAACTCACAGACTGTATTGAAATGAACAAAGGGAATACAGATCCTTAATTTACCCATGTGCAAACAGCAGCTTGCTATGCAGATGCAGACTATGGCCTGAAACCAACTAACATACTTCTTTTACAGCCCTTGCTGCTCCTGAATACTTGGAGGAACTCTGGCTGGTGCAGACTTCCTCCTGGAGTATTAGCAAAAAGCAGGCTGGAGCAGCTTCACTTCAAAGAGTGCTCCCCTGGTCCTGTGCACAGAACCAGTCCTGCTGATGCTGGTGTTCCCAGCCGGCTGTGATTCATGTCCCTGGGAAGACTCCAGGTGTTCTGGATGCCTGATGCTTACGACCAGGGACAGCTGTTTCGTGGAACATGGCTGGCATGGAAAAAGTCTTGTATCCTTTCCCCACTTTGCTCACATTAGTGGCAAAAAAGCCTTCAGTAGTGCTTGAGAAAGTGCTTTTGCACACAGTGCTCTCATAGACTGTGGAGAGCACATACTGATATATGAAGTGAATGCCTGTGGATTTATTTCTCAATTTTTTGGCTAAACAATCCAAATGTAATGGATGCCTTAATTACTAAATGAAGTAGTCTACTGCAATACCCAGCAGTGCATTTACCCACTGTTGTTTGCAGTGACCACTGAATCACTTCCACATTTTGCATTCATACTGATTGAGGTACCTTTGCTTCTAAGGGCTTGTCTACAAAGGGGAGGCTAGTGTGCATTAAGTTAGGGTATGAATTTACAATGCTCTTGGGGTATCCACACTTGATAGAAAAGCTATAAGGATGGAAAATGTCAAATTATGCCTAGTGGAATGGTTTGTTTAGCTAAATGTGGTCTAACTGTGGATAATGCCTTATTCAGATGGCAATTTTAGTCAGCTGGCAGATGTACACGTAAGTTCACATGGCTTTTGAATAATTATTCCGCAGTTTCTCATCCCATTTTTGAGGCATGATTTCCACTCTCTCCACTCACTGTTTTTCTTGGCGTTTTTCCAGATGTGAATACTTTGATAAAATCCTTGCTCAAATATAGAGTTTCTGCAGCTGTAATCACTTTTGGCAACCTGCCCAATAAGATAAGCTGATCTCCAAATATTAAAAAGATTGGACTGATATGAAGCTTTACTCCATCATCCTTGAAAAACAAACAATACTCACCACTCCATGAAGGGCTGTTCTTGGAAAAAGATCTGATTTTTGATACAGAATTCTGAGGGCAGTAGTAACAACCTTGCTTAGTTTCTCTTTGTAACATCAGTGACAACATGACTCTGTATTTTTAAAACAAAATATCCCTTTAAGCTATTGCTAGATCCTATAACTACCTCGACAAAGACAGAGAATTAGTGGGTGTATGTTGGCATTTGTACGTCACTCCAGAATCATTTGGCAGTGTTATTAGTATCAGCAGCATCCAAACTTTCCTTTCCAAAGCTGCTGCCTTCCTGAATGTGCACATAAAAAGGCTAAAAAGAGAGCCTTAGACTCTCACTTACTCAGCGCATTATGCTGGAAATTCACTTGGCTTCAATGATCATAATGACATAGACGAAAAAGAACCAGGCAGTCTTACCAAGGGAACTGTTTCACATAATGACAGAACCATTCAGTCTTCGAAGGACCTCAGAAGGCCTTTAGTCCAACCCTCCGTTCAAAGCAGGGTTAGGTCTAAGACTGAATCAAGTTGCTCAGGATTTCAGCTACCTGAGGCCTTAAAACTTTTGAGGATGGAGATTGCACAGCCACTGCTTGACTGATGAAGAAAAAGTTTCTCCCTCCATCCAGTCTTTGCATTGTAGCTCAGTCATGAGTTCCCTGATGAGTGAAGTCATTCTTCTGTTACATCTGCTTGTTTATTGCTTGTAAGAGGTTGTCAGTAAAACTCACCACTTTCCCTGAAATTTTTTGGCCTTCAGAGATGGTTTCTATGTCATCCAGCCTTCAGTGGTTTGAAGAAATGGAAGTCTGCTCTCCTGGAGTCCATGATCCTTAACATATTGCTTATGTTACTTATCTTACTATTTCCTTCAGTATCTTTAAGTCCAGTATTTCAGTGTCTCCACAACCAAGTATGACATTGATTATTATTCCCCCAACCATTGTGAATGCTTTGTTAATACAGGTCCACCTGGCTTACCTAGCAGCTGTGTGAAGCAGTTGGATCTGACGTCTTCTAGAAATCTCTTAGCTTGCCTGTATCCCTCTCTAGTGCTCCTACACCATATATCAGGGAAGTTAAAATCTTCCAAAATAGGCAGAGGATGTGATCCAGAAATATCTTCAGGTTCTTTAAAGAAGGCTTCATCTTCTTCTTCACCCCAGTTAACTAGTCATTAAGAAACTCCCACCAGACTGAAACCAATACCGATTACTCGTCTTGACCCACAAGCTCTCACCCAGCCTACTGTCTAGCCCATTGAAGAACTCTATATATCAGAGCCACTCTGTGTACATCTACACCTGTTTGTCTCATTGCCTGTCTTTGCGGAAGACATGGTATCTGCTCATCAACAGCACTCCAGCTGAGTGAGTTGTCCCAACATGTCCCAGTTACTCCAGTGGTGTTGTAGTTCCTCTTGACCAACCAGACTGAGGACATGCAACCTGGGTCACCGCGCCCTTAGCCAGCACCCCAAAATCCATGTAGTTTCTTCTGATATGCTTGAGGTCTCTGGTAATAATGTTGGTGCCCATGTGGAAGGTAAGGTAATAGCCTGAGGCAAGACCGCCCTTGGTCATCTCTGCAGACTCCCACATGCAATCATGGGTCAGGTTGGTGGACAGAGACTTCTGCGTCCTGCAGCAGGATGTCTCCAACACTGACTGGTGTCCTGTGTCTCTCCATGCAGATGCCTGGTTGAGAGCTACCCAAGGCAGTTACACTTCTCTGAAGGGAGGTCATCCCTCCTGGTCCCAGGGCAATGCACTGGTTCTGTAACTTCAGAACCACAGGCCAAGGGGGACCATTACATAGGATGCCTGAAATGATCCAAAAGAAAGATCCTGTCTCTCAACATGCAGCATGGAGAAGCCTCAGGGTCTCTGGCACCACAAGCACTGCAAATGGTAAACAGAGCCTAGATCACCCTGATCCGTGAACCCTGGGCTGGAAGAGTCATTATAGCCACTCAGCGCTGCAGAAGTGGGGCACAGACCCTCTGCAGGGAGAGGGGGGAGTTGTTTATGGAGTTGTTGTTGTTACTTGCTCTTAGTATTCCGGCCCAGAAAGGGGCAGCTCAGAGATCTTGGGAGGTAGATGCACACAGTTCGCTGCAGCAGAATGATTAACCAGCCCAGCAGGTGTGGCATGCTTCATGGTCATCAAGTGTGTGGAGGTATCGACAGCTGGTGTGGGAGGTGGGACAGGCAGGAAAGTGGTGGTGCTCACCCACAGGGGAGCAGGGACCTGAGATCTTCACAGTGGGAGCCTGAAGAGCCAAAAAGCAGGCACGCCTCACCCTTGTTAGACCAAGAGGCACTGGTCTAGGAGTACCCAGAGGGACATAAGGCCTTCTCCAGGCCTTAGGCCATGAACAGATCCCATCTGGGCTGGTGGTGCCCTCTAAAGCTTCAGGGAAGCATATCAGGAGAGCTAGAGGTAGTGAAGAGTTATAGTCAAAAGCACAGCCTTCCTTTGAAGTGGAGCCAAGCCGTCACAAACAAAAGCTGCATTTGTAAATCTGAGGGGATTTCTACCTAACAAAGTAAACACATGAGAACAATTCAAACCAGTGGGATAGAAAGGGAGAAAATTAATACATAAAGCCACTCCTGTGTGATTTATTTATTTTGCACATTTCTCCATCAGAAATGGCAATGCCATCTATGCCTTCAAGCACAGTGGAATTTCCTTCTCATGAACCCCCTCCCTGACCTCCGTCTCCAGAGAGATGAAATGTCATGGCCTGAAATCAAGAAAGCAATTCTAATAATTGTCTGCCACTTACAGTGTCTCTTTCCTGCACAGCCTGGTGGCACCCCATCAGCTTCATATGACAGCTGGGGAAACCAGAGGAGAGTGATAGAAGTGATTGCTCTGGGTCTCACAACAACTGCAGGGTAAATGTCCTGCCTTTCTGGCCAGCCTTTGTCCTTTGGGCCATGCTGCTTCCATTGACGATTTCGTAGTGAAATCACAGCACTGGTATGCCTAAATCCTCTATGGTTTTCACTTTTTTTAGCAATTGTAAACACCAAATTATTATCCTGGTTATCTTAGCTGAGATGGTGGACAAAGACAAGCGCTCAGAGGGAAAGCAAATAACAGGGATGCATCGTGTGGCTTCAAGAAATCACTTAATGACAGGATGTGGAGAAACTCAAAGACAAAAATATCAGAAGGAATGACGAGAATGGTGCCACAGTAAGCTGCTAAAATGCAGAGAGCAGAGTGTAGCTCTAAAAAGGCAGGCTTGGAGAGATCTAATATAGCATCTCAGAGAACACTGGTGCATGCCACACTCTAGAGTGATTAAATGACAGCAGTGTTAACCTGACATCAGAAGAAAAGCGGAATGAAAGACAGGCAGGAACAGGAGGGGGTGGGAAAGCAAGAGCAAGTGTACCTCACCCTTATTCCTCACTGCAAGTGCTTTTTCACGGTCTGTGGTAATCTGCTACCAAGGAGGTGAACTGATGAAGAGGTGAACTGCACAGTGGTGTGTTATAGACACACACATGATGAATGCCAAAGGATGGAGAGCTGCTGCCTGTTACATTCACCCATACTATACACATTACTGCCTTCTTCAAGTAAACAAGCTCTGAATCAGAGGAGGCGGATTGCATGGGAGAATCTCACCCCCTATTATGAGCCCATGTCTGGTCTAAAACTTACGAGAGTTCTGGGACCTGCAGCTGGAACTAAAATTAGAAATCTCATGACAAAAATAGAACACAGTTGCTTTTAATAGCCTAGTTTTGTTCTGAAATACTCTTTAGGGAACACCCCACTGAAATGTGATCTGAAGCCAAATCTTTGACTCCATAAAACTTGTCTTATTTGTGCAGATGGTTTGGTGAACTACTTTTTATTTTTATGTAATCAGTGGTCACTAAAAAATACCAGGATAATTAGCTGCCTTTTTCTGAAGACACTGACTATATGGGATGCTTGGTCTGTTAGCAGTGAAGAATGCTTACATGCCCTGTGTCAAAATGTCCACATAGGTGTCGCAAGAAAAGCCCAGGAGGGGATGCTACACTGAACCCCTCATAGATTGTTAGCTACTGAGGATTTATTTCCCATGTTCTTACTCGTACAAGTGTAAGGGTTAAATAACAATGCTCTTTGTCTCAATGAACTTGATATGCTCTAGTGGAATTTTTTCAACTCTTTTGTTATTGAACTCACAGTGTATTACTGAGCCTTCATGTCCCAAATTTACACAGATGCAATTCTGACCATGAGCCAAGTCATAAGATGGCAAAACATAAGCCTCGAGAGCAGCAGGCTTAGGAAAATATACCATTTACAACCCCTGCCATGAAGTACTTCCAAAGGCCTAATTTTAGACATGCAGACTGGAATCAAATAGCAAAGGGATCAGTGGGGTGAGGAATGGAGGATTTTTTATTCAAATGTCAATTATAATTAACCTAGAGCACAATGATACTCTTCTGTCCCAAGGCAATCATGGTGGCTCGTAACACCATTCTTGGAAGCTGGCAGGACATCCTGAGAAAGACATTCCTTGCCTCAGGAAACAAAACGACCAAACATTTCTGCCTGTGCTTGTCCATGAAGTCCTGCTTTGATGTCTGTCCATCAAGGGCACCAGCAGGCCAAGCAGCTTCCCTTGGCCCTTCCCACCATCCTCCTCATTGCTGCAATGGCACTTTGGGGGCGTGTTCCTACGCCACCACCCAGACCATTATCTTCCTTTTTCATATTGCATAATTGCAAATCCCCTGTACTCAGGGAGGAGCAATTGCTGTCAGGGTGTGAAGGGAGAGAAAGCTCCTAGTGCTTTGGCTCCAGGGAGGCTCAGAGAAAGCAGGAGGCAATGTTAGTTCTCTCCCATGGGAACGGCTTCACCACCCACATCCCTGGTCCTCGCAGAGAACGGCTGTGGGACACCCAAGTACTAATGCTGTGGTCACAACTTGGACTGTTGGGATCCTCCTCACTTTGGTGTTTTCTTTTCCTCCTCTCTTCCCTTCCTTTGGACAGGGGGTGACAACGTCATGTGAGACAAGGTGGAGCCCCTTCAGCAGCCAGGGGAGTTGTCGGACAGGCACACTGTGTGAGGTCATTTTGTCTACTTGTGCCACAGGCTCTTCCCAGAGTCAAATGATTTTGCTGTGTTTTGCCAGTATGCCACTTAGTGAGACAGCATCAAATCTATGGCTATGCCACAGCAGCGCACACGTAAAGCCTAAGGCCAAGAGCTTCAGAATCTGAAACCCACACTTTGGCTTGTGGCATAACTATATGCGTAAAAATGGGAGGATCCCAATTCCTCACTCCACTCCAGTGGTTTTGTGCTAGTTTAACGCTCAATTTCCAAGTAACGAGGCTGCAATAAAAGAAGCATAATGGAGTAGAATGGTGTGCAACAGGCTGAGATCTCTTTTACAGGGAGCCCCAGAAAACTCCTTTTGCAACTCTCAGGGATCAGAGGTGCTCGCCACTGCCTCGCCATGTCCCAAGGCCTCTCCTGAGCAAAGGACAACTCTGTTTCCTCCAGGCTTCCATACGGTCACCTCTCAAACCAGCTTCTCAGGGACAGGAGACACATCTTGTCATTGCCATGACTCATTTTCTCACTTATTCCTGCTTCTCCAGACTGTGTTCAAGAACCTGGGCCTGAACAGCAACAGACCCTGCTGACCCTTTTGGTAGGTGAAATCGGAGTATACACATTATTCATATCTAACTTCCTGCCCATTTCTTTACCTTCCATTAGCTGAAATTGAAAATATCTGGACCTTTCTCATTTCAAAATATTGCTGGAGAAGCTTTGGTGAGACTAATAATGCATATCAACTGAACAGAGTGGGGTTTGTTTGACCAAATGCAGATATCTCTAATGTGGATACCAACAGCTGACACCAGGATCCGCCCTCCCTTTACAGCTGATGAATCATGAAATCACAGAATTGTTAAGGTTGGAAAGGCCTCTAAAATTATCAAGTTCTGCCTTTAACCCAGCATCACTGTGTTCACCACAAAATCATATCCCCAAGTGCCACATCCACAAGCCTTTTTTTGAACACTTCCAGGGATGATGATTCCACAACTTCCCTAAGCAGCCTGTTCCAGTGCTTGACAATCCTTTAGGTGAAGAAATTTTTCTTAACACCCAATCTTAACCTCTCCTGGCACAATTTGAGGCCATTTACACTTGCCTGATTGTTGCTTACTTATGAGAAGAGCCTGGCCCCCACCTAGTTAAACCTCCTTTCAGGTGGTTGAGGAGAGTGATAAGGTCCACCCTCAGACCCTGTTCCTCCAAGCTAAACAACCCCAGCTCTCTCAGCTACTCCTCATCAGTCTTGTGCTCCAGATCCTTCACCAGAGTCATTGCCCATCTCTGGATGCACTCCAGCTCCAAAATGTCTTTCTTGTGGTGAGAGGCCCGGAACTGATTCGGCACTTGAGGTGTACCCTCACCAGTGCCAAGCACAGGGGAACAATCACTGCTCTAGTCCTGCTGGTCACACTATTGCTGATGCAGGCCATGATACTACTGGCCTTCTTGTCCACCTGGGCACACTGCTGGCTCATGTTCTGCCAGCTGTAAACCAGCACCCCCAAATCCTTTTCTGTGAAGCAGATCTTCCCAACCACTCTTCTCCCAGCCTGTAGCCCTACATGGTGTTGTTGTGACCCAGGTGCAGGACTGCCACTTGGCCCTTTTGAACCTCCTGCAATTGGCCTCAGCCCATGGATCCAGCATGTCCAGATCCCTCTGCAAAGCCTTCTGACCATTCAGCAGATTCACACTCCCACCCAACTTGGTGTTGTCTGCAAACTGACTAAGAGTGCCCTCGATTCCCACATGCAGATCATTGATAAAGACATTGAACAGAACTGACCCCAATACTGAGCCCTGGGTAACACCACCAGTGACCAGCCATCAGCTGGATGTCGCACCATTCACTAGCATATCCAGCCAGTTTTTAACACAACAAAGAGTGCACCTGTCCAAGCCATGGGAATTGGCGGAAAGGTTTTACGTGAGCTTCTAGTCCATACTCATCTCATACTGAATGTATGTCTGAAGGACACCAGAAGAATCACACTTTCTCAAGCATTATTTCCTCAAGCAGCTCTCAGATGTGGATATCTGCACCAGAGGTATCTAAAGTAGGCAAGATGAACTCTCTCTTTAATGAGTCTTTCCATACTTCAGTAAGCTTCCAACAAGTATTAACTGCATTTGAAGCACAGTGCCCTGTCTCAGTTTCCTTGAAAATGTTTAAATCACAGACAGAAGAACTTTCTCATACAGATAGCATCTGTAGTACATACCATCTTCCTGCTTCCAGCCAGGAGCTGTAATTACTGACTGCAGCTGCATGACCGCATTTTGGTTGTCAAGACAAGAGATGAACAAATCCCTTCTTGGTGATAATGGGGTTTGGAAACTGGGTCACCTTCAGTCTTCATCTTTTAAGAGATGCAGTGACAATGGTATTTTAAATTATAAAAAAAAATAGATGAACATTAGATGAGGATGTCACAGCAGCTTGCAGACTTCAGGTCTTATGCAATTTAAAGAAAGTTGTCATGCTCCATGTTAGACTTCTGACAACATTACTATGATGGATGGTAAAAGTCAGTCAGCACAGACCTGCATAAATTCAGTGCATGTAGATGCCTTCATTCGGGTCATAAGAAAGAATGGTTAAATATCTTCTAATGTAAAGATAAATGAAGCCATTCCCACCAAAGCAGAAACTGAGATACCACCAAAAATTCAGAGATTCTCTGAAAACTAACTGCAAGTCCAGGATGCATCAGTTGTGCCGCAAGAAAAAGCTGCAATAAACAAGAGAAAGCCAGGAAATGGGGACCTATGTTGTCATGTCCTGAAAAGACACACAGAGAAAGTATTCCCTGGAAGAGTCATCTTGGAAACGGTGAGCAAGGAAACTGCCACATATTTGCTTTTACTGCAGTCACAGAAACAGATTTTGTGTAAAGTATTGCATTCTTCATAAATAGTCAGTACAGTAGGGGAGCTAGTAACTGACTTCTGTAATCAGCTCTCCTTGTAAACCCTGAACATTGGCTAGCCTTGCCACACAAGGGGTATTAACATATCATCCAGGACGCTGAGCAATTAGAGACACACTGAACAAGGTAGATCTCTGTGGCTTGCACTGAAAAAAGGCAGAACTGTCACTAATTTGAAAATACAGTGGCCAGGACAATTTTTTATTTGGTGACTTAATGTTATAAGTTCACTGTGCTACTTTTCGCTCTGCTTAGTCTGGACACACTGTACTCTAGGGATGCTACAAAAATCAATATTGTAGATAAGATTATAGGCTTGGCTAGAGCCAAGGAGTTGCTGCAGGGACATAAAAACCAGCAATTTGAAAGTGCATGGCATAAAGAGTACCCTATTCATTTTCAAGCAATTAGCTATCCATAAGGAAAACTAAAAACATCTCTGGCAGATGCCAAAGAAAGTGTAGTGAGACACTTTCCTTAATAGATTTGAAAACATTCCCCATGCAAAAGAACCTAATGGATTCAGAAAAGGGCAATTTAAATGGTTAAAGTGGTTTATGAAGCAGTCATAAAGCATCATCAAAAGTAATAGGCCAGGAGGTACCCTGTAGTAGCCTTAGCAGTATGCCACAATTGGGAATGCTGGGGAGTACCAGCAAATGGACCACTGAGGACTGTATACCCTCCCTAAACAGCATCTTCATTGCTACTCTTCTTCCTGTTTCCCTCAGGGAAAGGGAAAAAAACCAGGTAGAAATCAAATTATTATGGGCAACAAGAGTGGAGATGAGTGAGAAGATTCTCTGAAGAGTGAAAAACAGGTAAACATGGTACCAGTGGGATACCCTGAAGAGAGCACCCAGCAGTGCCCTGACAGAAGGCCAGGCAGCAGTGAGTTCTGCAATGACAACACCAGAACCATTTTTCCTGCACTTTTATGATGTTTAAAAATAGCCCTTGAACTGAACAGAAACAACACAGATCATATTCTGGGAAACTGGGGCATGTCTTTTCCTGTTTCAAAGCAGTGTCTCCTCCTGACTATCCCTCAGAAGGATTGCCATGGGATGATAATCCTGCAGGGCACAGGATGATAATCCCATGCCAACAAGGCATCTGGGAGCCAAAGCTGGAAAAGTTTCCAGTGGGGAGAGCAGGACCTTCAGTGAAAGGCAAGGGGCTGCCACCTCCAGCATCCAGCTCTCTTTCTCCCACTGCTTCTCTTGCATCTTGGTCTCCCATCCAATAGGGTCTCACCTCGACCCTGCAGCACCCTAAAACGCACTTTCCTAAAAGGCTGAAATGCCACGTGGTGAGTGTGCTTGGTTCCAATTCAGGTGGCTTTGCAGAGAGATTTATACTCTGTGGAACAAAGCCACCAAATCACCCCGAAATAAACCAGCAAGCAGACTGGAGAGACAAGGGCTGCCTGGGTTATTCCCTGTGATATGTGGGTCAGTGACTGAGATCTCATAGGAGCTTTTCAGGCTCAAAAAAATTCTCTTCAATCACAGCTGAGCTGCAAAAGGTCAAAGTATTTGACTGAGGAACCATCAGAAGTATGCTATGAAGTGCCCCTTTGTTTAAAGAGCTTAAAAGGGGGAAGTTTAGCAAAGTATAATAAATAAACTCTGGCAATCTGCTTTGAAAAAGTTTCTTATCTACAGTTTCAGAAAATAGAGGGAAAGCAGCAAGTCTGGGGCTGAGGCAGTGGTAACACGTGTCCAGGGAGCTGCACCTTCCCTGGTAGTGCCAGCTGAATTATCCTTCTGTTTGAACACAAAAAGCAGTAATAAAAAGTTGTGCTATTTGATATAGTGAAGACTTGCTCTTTTGTCATGATCAATAGTATGGCTTCTCATCTACATACATGAGCATGGCGTTTGCTTCGCTATACAAGGTATGAACGTATCGGTGTCTGTCCTGATTGCTGTAAACAAAGTCTTATTAGCAAGAGACAATTAGTCAGGAAAGAATATGTAAATAATTTATTAAAGTATATAAATGCTTTCAGGAGATGAAAATGGTCCAGTGACCGTAAGACAAAGCCATATAAACTCATACGAGATATAAAATTCAGATTTTGACCAACGAGGTGATTTAACAGTGGACCATGGGCATGTTGAAGTCCTCTTCTCAATGTCTTAATATCAGAACTACAAGACTTTGAAGAAGGCATGTTTTAATCAAGTGTTAACTGAAGAAACTCCACAAAAATGAGTGGCAGGCCAGAATGAAAGGATTTGAGATGGACTGGCAGACAGAGTTAGGCAACTGCTTTCAAGTGACCCTGTGACTCTGTGAAGTCAGCTGTCTATAATAAAGCTCACCAACTTACACCTTGAAATCAATATAGAATCCAATAACCCCATAAAACACAAATGGTGTCTTTGTATTGGTACTAAATTTAAGTCCCAAACCAACTACCCGAATACCTAAAGGTCTTAAAGGCTATGCAATCTTTTGCTCAGTTCTTGGCTTGACCATCTCTCCTTTCATTATTTCAGGACCAACAGAGATTATACAGAAAAATTCAAAAGCTTTGCTGGTCAGCATGTCAAGCAGACAAACTGCACTCCCAGACAGGCTCTCCAGTGCTCAGCCCATTACAGGGCACACCAGCTCTGTCTGAACCTGTCTGGGTATGAGTTCTTGGCTGGCAGGACACCTCTTGTGCTGTCCATCCCAGGACAACACAGGATGACTTGAAAAAACCTAATCTTTATCATAAATAAAATATTCCTCTTTAATTTGATTTTGACTTTGTAGTCATATTTGGATTTTAGGTTTATTTTCCTACACATAGACTGATTCTCACTGGTTGGTAGCTATTAAAATATGTTGGTTTGTTACTAAAAGTAGCCCATGACTACAACTGGTATTTCCTTTTTGGTAGCAAAGATGATATACTATATACACAATAAATATAAAGCTTAAAAATACAATTCTTGTGCTGAAAGAACACGAAAAGTTTTAATTGGAACATGCTAGACATTTATGACAAAATGATACCTTAGACAAAGACAGTGTTATTCATAGAAATTTAATCAAATTAACAGCCTCTGACCAGCAGGTTTGTCAGCATTTTAGGACTAATAGATGTCACCCTTTCACACTTCATTTTGATAAATTGGAAGGGGAAACCTGGCTTTTTTCAAACCCCAACTGTTTTCCCCAGTTCTAGCTCCTTATTGAAGTAGCTATTGGATTGAACACATCTGATAAGAAGAAAATATCCTTTCATCAGAAGAGACCACATATGGCCAAAAAGAAATTAAATGCTTTAGCAAAATCTGTTTCCAGAGCTCAGCTAGTGATTTCATGAGGAAACTGACTTTTACATAAATTTCAAAAGAGGAAATACATACTGGCTATACAGAGTTCTTTATATAATCAGAAGTTTTTCGTTGCTGTAATATGAGATGTTATTACAAGTCCTGATGATTCTTTAAATGAATTCAAACTGTTTTTAATAAGGAAAATAACAATTTTATTTTTTTTAATTAATTTAGACTTTTGTCATCTCATTGCCGGCTGTTATATTCAAAGACCCTTAGGATCTTGAAAAGCTTTTTGTCTGCCTGCTGCTGACAATGATTCCATGTAAACTTCTCAGCCTTATCACAACCTTGTGACTCACTTCTGCTCTTGGATCACCTAAGGACAATTAAACAAATGCAAGCTGAGCAAGGCAGGAATCTCTTTTCAGCTTCGAAGCACCTACAAGTTTAAAGCCACAGATTCGGGGAGTTATACTTCCCTTTTTTCAATCTCGTGTTGGTTTTTTGGAACCCCCCCCCCCCGCCCCCCCCCTTACCATCCTAGCTCTGCTTTCT
>VWZG01004113.1:74486-107874 GCA_013396735.1 Grallaria varia | reverse complement strand
ATGTATGCAAAAACTAGGCTCACACCACAGGCTTCTACATTTGTGTTTAAGGTATTGCCCTGAAAAATACCTTTTTTCTTTAAAACAAAACTACATTCTTTCAGCTCTCTAAATATATGCTAGGTTTGATTTACCTCTGCATTATAAAGGCATATTGCCCATGAAAAAGTGTTAAGCTCAAAGATACATAAATAAATGAACATATATATGGTTATATTCTTGTTTAAAAAAATACATATATACATATAGACACACGATTAGCACAATTAGCCAAAAATGAGCTAAATTCAGGAACAGATTAAATAAATTGCTGAAAGCAAATCGACATCTGGAGACTTTTCTTCAGACTCAGTATGAAGCGCCTGGAAAAAGTTTATTTTTTTTTCTATTCTCCTGTTCCAAGGTATAATTAGTGGTTTTCTGTGCGTGAGGGCCAGCATATGTATATATGTGTGTTCGTATATGCTTTATATCCACAAAAGCGTTTGTGGATATATGTATATGTATATACATATAGACATTTTAAATGTTGTTTGTCATTAAAACTACTCTACAGCTGAAAACAACAGTGAAATAGCAGTTGTGTATATTTTTTATATTTCTGAACTGAGGAACTTCGGTAAGAACATGAGAAATTATTCCAATTGGGAAAACTAACAGCACTGAGATGAGCTCTTACGGATACCCTGCAAGGAACCCACCTTCTCCCTGGACCCCAGGGCCAAGCAGGACTCCATGCTGCCACAGATTTTGCCTTCTCTGAACCAAATCAGTCAACAAGATCAAGGCCACAAGGGGGAACTACTCTGATGAAGTCAATGAAGCTTTCAAGGCAATTTCTTAAAATAAAAGGAGCTCTACAAGGTAGCATGCTCCTCTGTGGTTAAAAAAAGAAAAGCAAGTGTCCAAATGAAAGTAGAATCAGGTAGGATTTACATTAGCTTGTGCCTCCATGATGTAATTCCATTGGTCTTTCCTAAAATTTCTAAAAGATGCATGCATTGGCAGTGGAGTTCAGCCCTGCTACTGCTGTTAACTGGGTTGCCTTATAAAAGCAGTTCAGACTTGTTTAATAAGGTTGTAAGTGGCCATGGAGAGCATTTGAGTTGTTACTAGGTTAGTGTTAGCAATCCAATAAATCAGAAAAGAACAAGGATAATTATCACAGAACACAAATTCTACCTTTATTTGAACAGATCAGTTTGTAAATAGAAATGTAATTCTTAGTTTTGCAAGTGAAACGACGTTTCAGAAACTTTGTTTTAAAATGTGATAGATGTGTAAGAGTGAAGGAAAGATGAAAAATCAATGATCACACACAATTCAGGATGATTCGTCTTCCACAGGGGAAGAGACAAAATCTCTCTTTTCTGGTAATAGAATATGCAAAAGAAGTCAGTAAAACCACTGAGCAATATCGAAGAACAAATAAAGCTGCAATCAAATAGAGCACACAATGAGAATAAGAGCAAAAATGTACAATGTACAAAGGCAAAAGGTAATGGTCAAAAAACAGAGTCCCATGAATGGAAATACTTGAGTCTAAAAGAAGATATTTTTATAGGAGATTGTATGTGAAATAGGAGGAAGGAAAGAAAATTAGTGTAACACAAAGGTAAAAATTATAGGAGAAAGCATAGCTGTCAGTTGGTGGAGAAACAATATCTGTGTTAAAGAAAGCCTTGGCAGACAAATGGTACGATTAAGTCATCCACATGAACAAGTCCTAGGGTATGGCTGTGGATTGAAATTGTGGGTTATAGGTTAATACTGGGGCAACAGTCCACATCAGTGGAGCACAGTGGTGACCGCAGCTTCGACGATCAGAAACAGAACAGTAATGGAAAATTTCAGTGATCACTTACCCCTGTGACAATGGGGAATGTCATTGCAGGGACCATACAGAGAAAAAGGTTGTAGACATTGTAAATGACTGTACTTTCTCGAGAAAAGTGAAAAGTCACCAAACTGGTCTAGAGGAATACTAGATTTGTAAAGGAAAAAAAGCATTGTCCAAGATATAGTTCAAGACAGAATCATACAAAAGACACCCTGTAGTGTCTAAGCTACCAAAATTCAATGCTCTAGAAGGAGAAAAATATTAAAAAGTCTATTATGTTATCACAGCACTTTGAGAAGGGTGGTTAATAAAATCAGATAAGCTTGATAAGGAAAAGGAAAATGAAAACAAAAAAAAAAGAAAAAGAAAAAAAGAAAGGAAAAGAAAAAAGAAAAAGAAAAAAGAAAAAGAAACAAGCAAGAGAAAGGGGAAAGGATTTTTTGTGTCAGGATTCAGCACAGAGATGCTTTAGGAAGTTTGCACAACAGGTTTTTATTTACAGGGGTGAAGCTGAGGGGTTATGCCAAATTGAACTGTCAGTAGAGAGGTTTTAGAGCAAATCAATAAAGTGAGTAGCAACACATTGCCAGGAGCAGGTAACAATCACTCGAGGGATCTAAGGGAATTCAAATATAAAATTGCTGAACTTTTCACAGTAGTGTGTAACCTATCGCTTACATTGGCCCGGGTTCCAGAGTAATGGAAGGTGGCAAATGTGGCCTCAATTTTTAAAATAATCTCCGGAGGGGAGCCAGGAAACCAGAGAATGGTAAATTTGACTTCCTGCTGAGGCAGACTGATGGAAGTTATAATAATGAGCAGAATTAGTAGACATGAATATATACAGTTTACTGGAGATAGTGGACAGGGTTCATAAATAAAGAAATTATGCCTCACAAATCATGTACAGTTCTTTGAAAGGATCATTGCCCTTGCAGACAAGGGCAACTTGAGAAAAAAAATTACCTTTGGATTCCTAAACCTTTCTAAAATATCCCTTCCTAAACAATCTTACAGAAACCTAACGTCAGGGGGAGGTTGCTGTGCATTAATAACTGCTCAGAGGAGAGGGAGCAGCAGGCAGGAATAAATGGTTGCTATTCTTCCTGGAGCAGTTACTCGGGGAATCCCGGGGGGATCTGGCTGGGAATGGCCACAAATCACCTAGAAAAGTTGAAGAACAGTGAGGGGAAAGTTTGCTGGTGCTTTGGAAGCAATCAGGACAATCACAACCAAAGCAGAATGGAGAATTCCAAAAGTTCGCATCATAATGAACGGATGATAAAATGGAAGAGAAAATTAATCCTTGATAAATGTGAAGTAATATACTGCGGGAATGCAGCCCTAACCACACTTTGGTCAGACCCAAATTTAGCTGGTTTTGTTTTGGAGATGAGGGACAATTTAGGACAGCGCTCAAAAGACAGTTGCTTGATAACCTTTCATCGTCAAAAAGGTGAACAACATTAAGAATGGACTAAGAGAAAACTGTGTTGCTTTAATAATGCTGTCACAACTTAGAGACAGGGTTCACTTGTGACTCAGGCTCTGTGTCATAAAGGATGTAGAAAAATTAGAAAACTTCAGACAGAAAGGTAGAAAAAATGAGCAGAGGTGTCTATGCAAGATGGAGCTCAAAATATGAAGACTGCTAGCACCGGAAAAAGGTCCAAACAGGACACACCTAAAATGTATAAAAATCCTGAATGATACAAAGAAGAGGAGGAGGGAACAATTCTGCTTTTCCCAATACAGGAGCTAGGATCATCCAGCAGAAATTTTTAAATGCACACCTAAACCAAATAAATAATTTTAAACATAGGACGCCTAAAATTATAGAAGTGCCATAGAATGCCATGGAGGTTTAGCATCTGCAGAGTTACAAAATAAAATTGTGTGGCTATATGAAGTGAGATTTGTGGCTGTTAAACAGCAACTCTGCTCAGCAAATCTCTAATCTCTGATTTCTACAAACTGGGAAAATATAACAATGTAAGGATTATACTCTCCCATTTCTCATGGACTCTCTTTCCAGATGCTGCAGCCAAATGGGAGAGATGGACCCTTGTTCTGACCCATCATATAATCTTTAAATTCTCTGTATGCTTTTGTTCACTTTAGTAATCTGTTGTCTGGCAGCACTGAGGCAAGAGGGAGATGGCCTGATGGTTGTGATGATGCTCAGGTGCACAGAAAAGTTTGGAGGAAAAGAGTAAGATTCTCATACTTCCAAACAGCTCAAAATAGCTGATAATTCTCCAAGGCTGAAGTCTGTCATCTAAAAGGTAGTAATCCCTAGACCCAGAATGCTGCACAGGTAGCAGGTTTGGGTAGCAAGTAAGAGTATGCTGTAATTGAAAGGAGGGAGATTAATAACAAAAGCCCAAGCTGTTACTGATGAATCTATAATGGCATTAAAGGATTAGTGCCAGGGGCATTCACCAGGCAATTTGAGATTCTCTTGCATCGTATCTAATAGGTGAATTAGCACTTTCCCTTTCAAGCATTGAAATTTCACAGACTCAGAAATCCCTAAAATAGGATGAGAGGAAAAGCATAAAGAGCTGGGTCTAGTACACATAAAAAATATTAGTCTCTATAGTGGCCACAGTCATTGTTAATAACACAAAATCTCATTTTTTAAACTAAAAGAGCTTATTAGAAGAGCACAAGTTGCAGCTTTGTTTCCCACAACAAATACTGAGTACAGTGGAAGCTGCTCTGCTGGTCGAGGCTCTCCAACTCCTGGGAAATGCTGCTCTCTGGTGCTCATCTTCCAAACAAAAATCTGGGACAATTTCTCTTTCATCCTCCTCACTGCTTTTAATGTTGCTATTGAACTACCTCATCAAAAGAAGAATCAAGATGTAGTAACTCATGTTTAGACACACATCCTTTCTAATGAAATGTTGGTAAATAATATGCACTTGAATTGTAAATGGGCCTGTGTAATATGTAAATGAGGTTGAGTCAATTTGCAAATTGGGCTCTATACAGCATGGTGTCTTCTATGCATGTGACACGAACAGCAAAGAATATTCTAATTTTGGTGGTGGTGGTAGCTTAATTTAAACATTTTCAACAGAGCACGTCTGGACTCCTCATTTCAAAACTATTTTCATTTTGAAATTGATGGAGGCATCTTGAAAATGGGGTTAAATAACCTGAAAATGAAACAAAGCACTCCTTTTTGCAGCTGGATGGTTGAATCACTGTTTCTCAAAGAGACTGTTTGCTTTAAAAGAAGTGTAAATCCTGTGCTGGGTCCCTACAGTCACAAGAGCCTTTGATGCATTTTGCAAGTGATGGCTTAATTTCTGTTTTGATTTTATAGTACAGAAACTACATGGCTGAAATAATGAATGATTTGATAATATATCTTTCACTACTTATCGCTTATTTTCATCACAGTTCTGCCTTTTTATTCCCTGTGCAAGCCAGTACATCTTCCTTGATGTGAGAGGCTGATGAACTAAATAAATATAAAGCAGAAACTGACTGCAGCAAAATGTGCATTAGAAGTTCTCTCTTTTCCATTTTAGATAATTATGTCCTATAAACTGCACAAAGGCAATAACAAAGTCAGCCAGTAAATCAGAGGCAGTGAACAGAAAAAAAGGACTGTTGATGGTATCTTTAACTGCTGAAAATGGATATATGCATGAAGCAATAATACTTTACAAAGTCACAGTTATTTCTGACTTTACTGAAATGCCTGCTACTCATTACAGAGATTAAAGAGGTTGATGCTATGAGGTGTAACAGTTATTTTAATGAAAGTTGCAGCACTCCTGCCTTCTGGGCTACTGCAATTATATTTGCCACAAACTGTAGAAGCACTTGGTTCACCTTTAACTGACCAGCAAAACATCCCCGTGTTATTATTCACAGTGATTTCAAAATCCATTGCTTGGTAAAACTCTATAGAGGTTTTGTTAATACTTCTACATCCAACTTGTGCTGCTTATGTTAAAAATGCTTCTCTTTTAAATATTAAATGCACCAGTTTCAGATACAGAAAAATTAAGTGCTTAGGGTAGAACAAAGCATCTAACCCAATCTAACCCTTTTAATGCAAGAACAGCTCCAATGGCCTTAAAGCACTTTGCTTATATGCTTAGTATAAGCCCATGTTTAAAGCTTCACTGGATTTGAAAGTGGAATAGTTTCAAAGATCTATTTAGAAATCCATGCAAAATAACTATGAAATGCGAACTTTCTTTTTATGAATAGTACTTCTCCTCTTCAGCTGTATTTTAATTTTAGGGGGAAAAAAGCTATTATCTGTAGTACAGAATACCTACATGTATTTTTTTCCTACTATTGAGCATGTGATCTGGGTTATCCAGAGTTACCACATTCCACTCTGAATTCAGTGGTTTTGCTGGGATTGCTCTGATGGATATGCAAGGTAGAAGCATGCTGGAAGCTTAGGTAATGAGTGCCTTGGGAATATTTATGAAAAATTCAAATAGTTTAGGTACCCTTGAAAAACCAAAGTACCCATGCAATTAAAATTTTGGTCTTCACTTCATTAGTCATTCACTTAAATTTATTATAGATAAAATCATATATCCAATGTGGATTGCATAACTCAAATGAACAAACAAGGGGAAGTATTTGCCTTCTTGAAAGACAAAATCTTGAGACTTTTCAGAGGAAAAAAATTCATCTGCAGAAAGCTTCTTCTTTAGAAGAACCTTGAAACCAATTTTTAACAAGTGTGACTTCCAAAGGGATGATTTGGATATAATGCTAATCAGTCCAAAGCTACTATCAAGGAAAGAATAAATTTGTCCATGTTTTGTAAAACCCTGATCTGAAATAGTCTATTTTTCATTTTTTTTAAAACCAGTTTTTGTTTCTGACTTAAAAAAAAGCTTATTCATGTGATAATGCCATACAGAATAGAATCAGAGATGCACACTGAGGGCTGACAAACAGTAGCTGATGTAAAAGAAACTGGGAGAAGGGCAGTCACTATCCGAACCACTTTCTTCAAAATGGTGACACCTTTTCAATGTGACTTTTATAACAGAATAAAAAATTTAAGCTGTTAAAAGATTTTCACAGTGTAACTCACTCAGATGTTGTTCTGAAGTGAAGAAGCCCTATGTATATGTATCACAAAAATAAGAATAAGATGTCAAGAAAAACCATTCAGAGGTGGCAAAAAAGGTAACTGCACTCCTGAAATAATTATGAATGTCGGAGATTACTTTTTCTGTTCATATTTAGTGGACGAGCAGTGATCAGATCAAACCTACCTACCACTCTACAAGAGAGGTAGGGAGTTAAGAGGAAAAGTGTGCTTGTGTTGGCAATATCTATACATACTCTCAAAGTTTAAAAAACACTGGGCATGTGAGTATTTACTGATTGCAAAATGTCAGCACATGATTTATTTTGGGTTTCCTTTGAATATACAGTCACTTCATATAAATAATGCCTCTCCATACCATCCTTACACAGTCATTTTTTCTCATTTCTTGGCATCATGTGTTCTGGGATATCTATCTCTGTAAAGATTCTTATTATCATATAATTTGTCATTTAGAAATGTGAGCTACATTTTTTCTGTCAACAGCACAGGAATCCTCCATGGTTATAGGTTCCAGCTGAATATTTTCAAGGCATTTATGTGTTGTGGCTTAATAGAATTGTTCTTCAGATCATCCCACAAAATTAAGAAACAATGAGGCAATTTCCAATAAAAAATCACCATATAATTCACGGAGTGATTGGGGGTGGGTAAGGGGGATGGCATGGGGTAGCTGTTGTTTCTTGTGTATTGTGTGTCCCTTAAATAAGCACAAGGTAAACATTCATTGGAATACATAAAGGAGCTTGTCCTACAACTAGCCCTGAATTAAGAGACAAAGATATGGAGGCAGTGCCTATTAGGAAGGAGAAATAAGAATTAGATCAATGGAAATTGAAGCTTGAAAGGATGCTGAGGGCAGCAGACGTTCAAACTCCTCATTAAGATTCACTGGTGATGTCAAAGTATTGGTGCTGCCCTGCTGATGAAGAAGCTATTGTACTAGATAAATAAATAGTTTTAGATTCATGGACTCACATAAATCGTTTAATGTGTATCTCCATGTTCAGATTTGCAGCTTGAGGGTTTATAAGGGGGAGAGGGCCATTGATACGTTGACTTGCTCTCTCCTGCACTATATCTGGCTCCAAAATGTGAAGATGTGCTGTGACATGATGAGTGAGGTTTGGCTTCACTTTGTAGTCTTCTTTTCCTGCTCGCAATCTTTTCTCATGTACTATGGGACTGTAGAAGCAACAGCAACAGATGATCTGATCCAAGGAGATAATACAGAAATGGTGAGAAACAAGGGGATGAAAGAGAAGGGGTGAGACTAAGGCCTGAGACACTCTAAGACATGCTCCAGAAAGTGAGGAGTATTGCCTAATGTTGCCTTCTGTGTCTCCTCCTGGGCTCTCATTCAAGTGACCCTTTTACATATTTTTATTTGCAGCTGTGGACAGGTACTGGAAAAGACAGAGTTATGTTAGGACTGCATGGTCTTGAAAATTCTTTTGCTTCTTATCAAATCCCATCAAAACTGGTGGCATAAAAGATTCCCATTCAACATCCCTGGTAATTGGATCAAGGCTTTTTTGACTGCTGTCTATCATATTCTGCTACTCTGAAAATGGGGAGAGCCCTGCCTGGGGAAAAATGGACCACTGTTTGCATCAAGCTAGCAGGAATGTAACCACCAACGAAAAGTAAAATGCTCAGCTTTAAGAAATAGGGCCTGAAGTCCATATGCAGTTTAGATGGTTCTGGATTTGGCCAAAGCTCAGAAGCTTCCTTTCTGTCTGTACAAATAAGCCCCTGGATGTTCAGTCAAGACATTCCTTACACAGAGCTTCTTACAGTTTAAAATTATTATCTAAGTAGTAAGTCATTATGATTTTATGTAATAAACCAGCTAGAGTTCTTAGTTCTTAATATAGTCCTTATAGTTACAGCCAGTTCTTAAACTTCCAGGAACTGTGCTGCAGGATATGTTTCTATAGAGAACTTTTGTTGTGACACAAAAGAGGTCTACGAATGTAGAGTGGGGTATTCCCTCCTCTACAATCCTTATATCTCTCTGCCATACATGACAGCAATACTTCACACAACAAGGGCACGTCTTGCCATAAGTGTGTTCTTTAAAGATGTCTTTATGCCTTCCAAAAAGATGGAAAGCAGAGATAGAAAAATAAGTGCAAGTTTTCAGAGAAGTAAAATCTCGGCTCTACCATCGCTGCTTTTGTTTCCCTTTACTGATACTTGTATTCAACCCTTTTGCTCCAGCATATACAGCATCACTCTCTTTTATGTTCATATTCTACTTTGTGTTAGAAAAAATCTGAGGTTTAGGGATGAGATGTTATTAGAAAAAAAAAAAAGTAATACTATTCACTCAGTTTAAAATAAATAGCAAGCTACTATAATGCATTGAAATGGAAGCAGGTTTGTAAATTTTTTTACATAAACCATTTTTCGTTAGAAGCTCAGAGAACTGGAAGGGCCTCATAAGCAAAGTAAAGAAAAAGGAAAATCGCATATGGAGTAAGATTATTGATAGACAATAATATATAATGAGTTATTTCTTAAAGCTGCTAAAAACAATATGAGAAGCTGTGAGAATATTCCTTCTAGTGACTAAATTTCTTTACTCAATTTATTTTCATGTATTTCTGTAGATGTTATGCATATTCTTTATTCACATAAAAGAAACTGTAAAAATAATTTTTTTTTGGAGAGAATTGTTAGAAGGAGCACTGCAATTTCCATTGAAACTGCAAAGCATTTTTCAAAATCTTTTTAAATCTACAAACATGAATTCTTGTATTGGAAATCTGTCTCAAGAGAGTCAGTGGATTGTGACTATCATGGTTTTTGGGGACTTTTTTGACAAGACACAGTTAACCAAATCAATGAATTTTTTGATCAACAGCTTAAAACACTCATCATTTTCTACAGAGCAAGGATTTTTCTGCAAATTTTAATAAAAAGTAAAATAAAATAGATTCCACAAGTTCCAGAACAATGCCTTAAATTAAAGATTTAAAATCCATCCAAAGAGTATTAGGGTTGTTTGTTCGTTTGTTTGTTTTCCAACAGTACTGGGGAATATTGTTTCTGCAAGAAAAAAAAAAAACAAAACAAACAAAAAAGACAGTTTCTGAACACAAGAATTGCTGAATAAAAGAAGTTCATCTTGCAACACATTTGTTGAGAAACCATTAATGTTATTCCCTGTCTAAGACCAGCTGGCACATAATAGAAGACTTTTATGAACTTTCTGATTTTAATTAATCCCTCAGGGTTCTCCATTGACCTCAGGTCAGTTACACAAGGATGATATTTGTCTTCTTCTTTGAAACAATTCTGTTTATAAATATGTCTTTAATTTTGGTAGGAGCTGGGTGGATCCTTTGCTAGGAGTACAAAGCTATCTGTTCTTTGTTTGGCTGCTGCTTAATCAGACTTTTCAGTCCTAACCAGGCTGGCTATGGCGCTCACCTGTAGCTGTGTCTGTGTCATAAACCTAGCTTTCATCACAGGCCTGCATACGCCTGTTTGCATCTGCAGCTTGCTTTCTATGTTTTTCCAGGTAGAAGAGGCCAAAGTTGTGGCTTTCAAGACATGGGTGACCCGAGGGAGAAGGGCAGAGTCTTATGTGCCTTCTCTTTTTTCAGCTGTGATTTCTGAATTCGCATGAGCTGGGGGCTCCATGGGAAATTAACTGGGAACAAACCAGCACAGATTAAGATCACAGTCAATCCCCCCCGTTAAAACCACCCCTTCTTGCTTCGGCCATAAATCTTCACGCTAATCTTTGATCATATTCACAGCAAGTAGCTGTGATGTTACAAAGAGTTTTCTCAGTCACTTGAGGAACAAGTAGTGAGAGCTGCTGAACTTGTGTAGTTACGTACACTCTTATCTCTGTGTCAGGAAGCTTGTTAATGTATCAATAAGGAAAGGTGGGAAAAGGAAGGCACATAGGACAAGAGCTACACACATGTTAGCATTATGAATCCTCCTTCAGGGGGAGAGTGAATCAGAAATTTTTGCCTTCCACACGTCTTTGCTTTGAAGTGGTTCACTTTGTCTTGATTTGACTGCCCAGGAGACCTTGTGAATTAGCGTCTGTGCTGATACCGTCAGCCCTCTGGTAACAAATGAGCCTGGTGTAGACAGCCACCACAGCACTGCCCAAAACATGTTCAAAAACATCAGTCATGGAGATTACACAATGTACTTCATTGCCATTTACATGCAGAAATCCCCCCAGCTGGGTTAATCTTGTAGAAGCAAGCACAATTAGATGATACTTGTATGTATGGTAAAGGCTGAGCCACAGGGCTCTGTGCCAGGCTCCACTCTCATAAACCTCAGCATAAATCCAGAGCAACTCTCCAAACTTCAGTAGAGATTACATCAAAGCAGAGCCAGGTTGCTTCTCACTGCCTACACACAGCCTACTGCATTGCCTAAACCAACCCCTGACTGCCTCATTTCTGGCACCTTAAAGGAACAGTTACCAAATATGTACATATATATGCCTCTTTTTTACATGTGTATGCATTTATATATCGATTTATTTATATACATACACATAGTGTGAATTGTCAGCAATGCTGGAAATAGAAACCTAACACCAAGAATTTACTAGTATGGATGCTACATTTCAATAAGTGCGTGTGCACCTACATGACACTCACACAGACAGTAGATTTAAAGATGAGTGTTAGCCCTGAAGAAAAGCGAGAGAGAGGAAACTTTAGCAAAACAGCAGAGCGGGAGATAACGTGGCAATTTCAAGGTTAATCTTCCAGATTTAGAGTCCTGACAAGCGACACCCAGGATAACTACACTAGGGAAAATTATCAAATTTTATTCAGTGTGTTTTGGAGCTTTGACAAAACTTTTAAGTCAGTTTTCCTGTTTCCTAGAGTAGTCCTTTAATGAGGATATCCTGTGGCTTGGGTAGGCCAGTCACACGGAAAGAACTTATAGAAAAACTATTTTTAGTGGAATTTCCTACAGATATCTGGCTGTTGACATGATTACAGACCCTGGAGATCCATTTGTCTTTCTCCTTGTCCTCTTCAATGACTTTTGGTTAGTTGCAGCTATATCAAAGAGAGAGGTAGAATTCTTAAATTTATTAAATCTACAAGTTTCGTGATTTTTTTGTGTCTAGGTGGATAGGAGAGACCTAAAATAATGTTTTTACTATGAGCTTTGAAAACTACTAAGAGACATTTAAGGAAGACACCCAGGAGAAGGGAAGTTTGTTAAATATTCCAGCCATAGAAATGCTTCTGTCAGAACTATTGACTGTGTCAATAGTTGCTGAGGCACAAGTAACCAGAGCTCATTGGAATCTTCTGCTCAGGGAACTGCTTATTAAAACAATGAAAAATATGATGCTTCCACTGCAAAAATCTGAAAGTGATTTTAAGACATTACTCTAGTTTTCTAATAAACCTCTAGTAATTTTTTAGTTTCCAGTGACCTTTTAATATCTGCCTTGAAAATCTGTTTTAAAATGGTGTCACTAATTGATTTTTGTGAGTTGAGTTCCCTTTCCTTAGGGTCATTAAAAGCAAATTTTTATAGCAAATTATAGCACCTTGCATAGAAGATTTGTTGTTCTTACATTTTAATCTGTAGCTTTGCATGAGCCTCGAAGATAAAACCTTGACGTAAATATGATTTCTGTACTCCACCTTAGCAGATATAGCTCACATCTCTGGATAGGGTGACTCCTCGGAACTTTACCATTCCATGCAGAACTCCCTTTCCCCATTGCATCATCCACCATGGCTTGGCATTCAGTTAAGATGAAATGAAGAGACTAGCTCTCAATATTTAAAAAAAATCTCTTGAAAATAGATACCCCAGATCCTGAGCTTGCAGCTGTCTGGGCAATGGCTGGGAAATGCAAACTCCAACTTCATGCCTCTTTGCAGCTATTAACTGCAAAGCTTAAAGCTGACATTTTAGGTACCGAAGACAGACAAATCATGTGCATTTAATTTATTATTCAACTAAGTAAAATTGGAGTTCCTGTAGCTCATCTTCAGATGGAAAAGACCACACCAAAAACTTTAGTTTTCAAAATGCCAGCAAAGTCTCACAGAGAATGTATATACAAGTGACACAGATGGCAAGAACCATGCTTGCCATTGGATCCTCTGTGAGGGAGTACTGTGCTCATACTTGGAAAAGAAATGTTCAATTAATTTCCAGGAAGTCAAACTTTCTAAACCGTACAACTATTGATACAAGCTTAATGTTTCTGGTCAATACTGATACACTTTCCTGGCTGCTGAAAGAGACCCTTTCACTTTGTTAAGCTCCACTTCCAGAGACCTCCCCTTTCCCATGGGACATGCCGTGTCCCCAACCCTAATCACTGTAATCACAGAGGTGTATGTTTCTGTAAGGCATTTCATGGCACATCACGCTGCCCTAAAGACATGCTTTCTGTCCATGCTGAAATCCCATGGAAAAAGGAGGAAAGGTGGTTCCCTTTGAAAACAAACAGAAAAACAAGCTAGCAAATAAAATATCTTTTGACACCTCACCGTGCTAGTGCTGTGTGTTTACTCTCCTGGGCAGCCCGCTGGCAGCACCACAGCACAGTCAGCTCAATCAGCCATGCAGCAAGCTGAACCCACTGCTTTCCCACCGTCTTTCCCAGAGGTGGCAAGGAGCCAAAGCTTGTGCCTTATCTGTTGGACCCTGCCCTTCGCAACCACAGTGGATGGTAAGACTATAATTTCCTAGAAGATATAGGATGGGAGCTTTCCCTGCCATCCTCAGCCAGATGGTGGGCTCCAGGAGCTGCAAACCCCCACAGAGCGTGGTGACCTTCCTGCCACCCACCTTTGCTTGCCAGTTGCTGAGCTTCTTTAACCTGCCACAGTGTCAGAATGGGCAGAGCTCAGGCTCAGGCTCACAAGCACTGCCCTTGGGGCAGGGAACAGCAGCAGCCTCTCCCACCTAGAGATGCCTTGGCCACCTAGAGATGCCTTGGCCATGACTACCAGTGTTATTCATTATCACAGCTTGACTCATGGCTGGAGTTGCAATGATTTCTACCAGCTTGAGAATAAAACCCTAAATATGCAATTTCCTGCCCTTAAGGCCTTGAATTTCAAGGATATTTCAAATGTGGGCCTCTCATTTACATGAAAAAGTGTAAGTGCCCAAATCTCACTCAAGTACTGGTTTTAGATTCTTCTCATCACTTTCCAAACAAACCCTCCTGAACCAGGAAATTTAACAAAAGCAGGCTTATTCGGTTCCATGTACATAAACCAACTAAAACTGAAACTGAAGGGTAGCAGTAAAAGAAGAACTGGGGTCTGGAAGGCAAAAGCCTAATTAGCTGTGGTGCATTGGAAGATCTGATAACAAATACCAAGCAGAAGGGTTTTTAGATGATCTGCACTGACATGGAAGATTCTTGTTGTTTTCTAACTGAGCAAAATGGTAATAAACCTCTGGAATGTATTGTGACTAAGGAAAATCAAAGCAGCTCTGACACTTTTAACTGAAGTGGGTTTTTTCAATAAGACTAGCTGCCCTGACTTTCAAAAGGTTTGACAGACTTGTGCAGGATTGAGTAAAAGTTGCTTCATAACTGTAATGATATTGCAAAATAAATGCAGACAAACTTACGCGGAACCAGTCAAATATGGTACTCTGAGTTAACTGTGGAGTTATATTTACAGACCATCTCTAATGAATATGGAAACTGGCTGATCTGGAGATTAAAAGGTCATAAAGAATGGTTCCATGGAGCTACTTCTCGGGCTTGTATTTTTACACTTCTTTTTCACCTTGTGCCTGCCATGCCAGTCTTCTCTAAATGCAGAGCCTGTTTGAATTCTGAGTTCTTCATACTGTTTTTAATTTTAGTAATAGAGTTCATTTGGATTTTGTCTGGTTTCTGCTGTGCTAAAACCCAGCTACATGAAACCACCAGTTTTCTAGTGGAAGAACCTAACAAAAACAATCAACATTTACAACATTTACAACACTTAATAGTTACAACAAACAGAGCAGAAACTTCAGTAAACATTTAGGATTCCACTCGCTACCTTGACAGTGAGTCTTCTGAGTTAAAGCAGGCTAAGAGCAAACCCCAAAGAAGTTGATGTACATAATTGTAGACTTAAATGGACAGTTAAAAATCTACTTGTCATCTAAGATCCCTTGGAGTTTTTCCTTATTTTGTCCACTTCAGGAGTTCAGTTTCTTAATTCATACATTTAAACATTCCTGAAGAAATAAAAAGCAGAGTGAGGAACTACTCTAAATCCCAGCATTTCACTGGGGTCTACTGGGTGAAGTAACTTGTTTTGATGAATCAGGAAGAGGCTTCTACGTTGACTGACATTTCCCATCTCTGCTTTCTGCAGGATGGCTCCACCAGCCCTGGAGCCATTAACATCTGGGTAATTTAATTTCTTGACAGAAGAAGTAATTGACAATCTTTATTCTTGTGCAAGCTCTACAGACAGAGCCTGCAGGAGATCCAGTGTGACCCACACCCATGTATGAGCCACTTGACCCAGGGAAACAGGCAGATATGACCTTTGGTGTGAGGGGATGGAGGGAATGGGGAGTGTGTGAGGAGGTGTCCTCTCTGTGGGACAGAGGACAGAGAGCAAACTGCTCACTGAACACAGTGTGTGGGGAGCTCCTGGATGCCAAACTACCTGCCCTCAGGTGGCTTTGAATGAAATGGTTGCTTGTGGAAAATAGCCTTTACCTTGGAGTGCATTCAAGCCAGGAGGGTTGAGGTATCCCATCTGACAGGCAGCAAGAATGCGATTTCACAGGGTGGATCAGGCAGGCAGACAGTCCCCTGGTGCAGGCAGGTTCCCTGCAGCCCTGTGTCCCCTGTGCACTCCACCACCCCCAGCAGGAGAGGAGCCCTCACCTTCCAAACCTTGATGCAGCAGAAGGGCACATTTCAAGTGTTTATTTGGGGAACAAAAGGATCCTTATACCTTGACAGCGGGGCTGCCTTCATAAGTCCTCGTTCAAACAGAGCTGTGTTTATTGAATTCCTCTGTGCTGAGTATATACATGCCTGAGATTTGAATTCTTTCATAACTGAGAAACACTTGGTTGTGTTTCTATCTGAGGTATCAGGATGAGAATTATTACATATTTGTGTGAATTACGGTCTGTTTAGATCAAGATTGGGCAAAAATCGAGTATGTGGGACTTCAGACGTTCCCCAAGCAGAGAGACTCAGGTGGAGGGAAATCTCTTTTCCCCAGTGGCCTGTTTTGTGACAAAGTATGTCATAAAATCTCAGACATGGAATAAAAAAGCCCACATATTGCTTTTGATAACTACTCACCCTCAGGCTTTCCTAACAGATGGGAGCACTAAACACCAAAATTCTTCAGCTTACAAACTGGCAAAAGGCCCAGCAGCACTGCTAACAGAAGGAGTTGTACGAGCTCCTCATTATTTACAAATTTAAATTCTTCTGGAAAGAATTACTGTAATATGTATGACATGATCCCAGGGTTTTGGCAAAATGTATTAGTAACATGAGCTCTTGATCCCAGGAATTAAATTAGATCTTGGAAGGTTAAAGTGTGATGTTGTCTAATGTACCAGGAACTTTACATCTAATGGAAAGTTGTTTACACCTGTTGCAAGTGCTTCAGTTAATTCACAAAAGTTGGTCTTTCCACAAAGGAACAGACTGGCCGTTCCTCTCAAATGGTGCCTATGGAAATCAGGTAAGCAATTCTGGGCTAAAAGTGTGATTATAATACCCGTGCCATATGACCAAAATGCTAAATCTACTTAAGCTCCTATTTTTTGTCAAATGCAAACTTTTGGTCCTAAATTCTTCATTGTAGAAACTTCCTGCAAAAAATTCAAAATGTAGAAAGTTGTTGGTGATGTTTTTTGCTTCTAGATACTATCAAAACCGTATACTTTTAAGGAGTCAGCTATATCATATTAAACTAGACCTGCATACATACTACTGTCTTTATAGCATGTCTTTATAGCATGTAATCAAACAGGATTTGGAAGCACTGGAAAAAAAACAGTGGGAATGAAAGGCTCAGCTATACAGAGTTGTTTCTCTAAGTTCAGAAAACTAAGGAGCTTTGGGTTCTGATGCCAGTGGAAGCTGGGAGCTGCCAACTGAGGCAGCAGTGAGACAGTGAGATCTGCTGGTATGGGAGTGGGAAGCAAGGTACAGGCATTTCCTGCTTCCCAAAGAGGGAAGCAACACGCTTCTGCCAACACGCTTCATCTCTAATTTGGTAAGGGAGGATCCATCTGGCATATCAGCTTTGAAGAGAGTATGCCCACACTTTATATTTAGCGAGAAGCAGCTCCAGTGGGTGACAGCAGAGACACCCAAGTGGAGATGCAATGAGTGGTAGTTTCCTGCTTGCCAGATAACGACCAATCGGTTGTGAGTGGATGCACCTCTCTCCAAAATACCTTCCTCATTAAACTTTCACTGGCACTCCTATTGTTTTCTTTAAATGTTTTGGTGTTGACATGTTGTTTTGTTGAAAAATTCCTGTCCGTCTCTGCTCAGTATCCATTCCTTCAGTAAGCTGTCAGCGCCCTTTGATTTGCCAGGCTTATGGCAGTCACATAGTGAGGAAACTTGCAATATGAATCAATGATACATAAGTGTCTCCCAGAGGATGCAAGTGATGGAAATCACAGTTATTGGTTATTATTGGACCAGTGGGAGCTTAGGTCTGGGAAGGAGATCATCTTACCAGTTTCACTGTAGCAAAAAGAGCCCCGTCTTTGTTCCCCTGAAGCCACTAATTGCAATGGCAGTTACGTTCAGGCCCCAGTTTTGGGAGCATCCACATGGAGTAAGAAAGACTGTTTGAAGGACAGGGCTTATCCTGCAGACTCCAGCTTTCATTGGTTTCGAGTCAAAACAAAATCTCCAGAAGGCAGTCAGACTATGATTACTGCAATGCATTTCAGGAATCTCCAAACCAGCTTTAGCCGAGAAGCAATAGCACTGATTTTTGCAAGAGTTGTGCAAACTTCAGCTGAAGCCTGCTGCTGTTGTGCCATGTTTAGAAAGCTAACAGTGGGAAGGAGGCTCAGGCACTGTATCTTTGGATCACAGCAAAGGCAGAGTATTTGTTCAGCTGTACATGTGAAGGTGGGCAGGCTCTTCCCCTGCTGAGGAGTTTAGTAGATCTCTCACTGTTTTATTCTCCAGTCTTCCCTACAGAAGACCATGCTGCCTTCTTTTTTTTTTTTTTTTTCCACAGGCAATCTTAGATTTCTGCTCCTGCCAATTTGCCTGCATGGGGCATCAATAAAAAGTGACTGAGTCAGACCTCCTTCCATGTATTTGCACTTTTGCTCCTTTCAGATCTTTTGAAAAATACACAGTTGTGTTTGACCAGTGCCCGAATTAGAAAAACTCTGAAGGACAACAATTGTTGTCTTTGTTTAGCACAAGTATCCGTGGTTTATCTACAGCTCTCTGCTGGCAGGTCCTGTGGCAGTTGGGTTGTGCTACTCCCTTGTCCCACATCCTTCTGCCATATTCTTCATTAGCTTAATTCTTTAAATAAATATCATTCTTTCCCACCATTGTGAATGCAATTGCCAATTATCTGCCACATGTCTTAGCAACTCGAGCCCACATCCTAAGACCTGTAAAATCTAAAGCCAGTGGCCTAGCCTGATCTTAAACCTGCTGCAAGCGGGCTGGTGATAAATGAAGTAAACAAAGAGATCTTTATTATGAAAAAGTGGTCATCAGTCTGGAGAAACATACCACCGTTTACATTTGCAAATGGAACTGAGTGCCTGTTCTTTTCCAGTAATGGTCAGTGCTCTGCCAGTGCCCACCTAGCTGTCACCGAAACCAGTCTCCTACACCAAAGTCCTCACAAGGGAGGAACAAGAGGTGGAGCAGTCATGATAGCTTTAAAAATTGCTGCTTGGCCCAACATATGAGGTCTAGGGGGGGTGTCTGTTCTCCCAGGACAGAGGTTCATAGACAGCAATAATGACTTCATGTGGTGTTAGTTAACCTGTGAGTAGTTAGCTCATACAAATAAAACTTCATTGCAGCACCTCTCTGGGGAAAAAAAATTATGAGATGGTGATTTGACTTGCCAGAGCAGTGTGAATGTGTTTAGAAGAGGATTTTAGTATCCTGGAAGGTATTTTTGTCCTACTGGGGAGCAGATACCCAGTTCTCTGAAAGCAGGTAACCACTATGGACTGCTCAGATCCAAAACCAAAGGTAATCCAACAGCTGAGCTGCCACAGAGTAGGGCAGGGGAATGTATATGCCTACATACATGCCCATATTCACATGCACATCAGGCAGGAGACTGCCAGAGCTTTCTCTGAACGATTTCAGCAGTGTTTTGATTTCTACAGTCTGACACATTCCAGCCATTTAATGAGAATCTGGGGATTTTTATTGAGCTTACATTTAGGGAATTGAGCAGACTGTTTTCCTGTGGGAAAATCAGTCCCATACCTTGCACAGAAATTGCATGAAGTTGCCCTTAATTCCTTTTATTTACTTTTTAAAATCCAGGAGGTTGCAGAATACAGGGGAGTGAAACAAGGTGATATATCACTAACAGAAAAATGTGAAATTCTTTTCAAAGTCTTGACATTGAAATGCATGCCTGAAACTCACTCTTGCATGAGCTAATATCAGGCAAGTGAAAGCAACTGGCCATGAATAGAGGTAAATTTCTATTTAAAATATGAATTTCCCTCTGCAATCAAGAACAGCTCTCTGAGGTTATTTGTCAGGCCCTCACCATGCTGCATTATCACAAATTGATTTCAGGCAGACTATCAGTGACATTTTATCTGACTTGGCCAGGTGCCAGCAGCATTAAAGATTTTATGATTTCCAAGAAAAAATTTATGATTTCCAGGATGAGGGCATGGTCTTTATCACCTGCAGAACCATGAATTGTAGGTTAGTGCCTCCCAATTGTTCTGTAAGAAAGGATCACTACAGAAAATTGGTAGTATTATATGGCTTTGCCCCCATCCCCAATATTCTGCTGCTTTTCTTCCTCTCACTTATCCCTTGTGCTGCTGCTATCACCACTCCCCTCTTCATCTCTGGCCACCCAACACAGGATTCCCACCAGATCCTCCTTTCCTTTCGTCACTGCCTCTCAGAGCAGACCCAAGTGAGTGCTCCTGACAGTGGTTTCCAGCTGACATCTGTCCAGCTGTTGTTGGAGAGATGACTCTACAGCATCACAGTTTCTCCCTCTATCTGCAAATGCTGCAAAATGCTAATTGGCTTTTCAGTAAGTAGTTACATCTGATGATATGTACACTTTTCCTGTGTTAGAAATATGCATTTTCATAACCACTAAGGACTGCAAATAAAAGTTCACAAGTCTGGATGTATCATTAGGCTACTGTGACAGTATTGCATTAATATTCAGCAGTTCCCAACAGAACAAAGATCACTTAAAATAGTGAGGATAATGTAAAAAGTTTGAAAAAATCTGCAATTGATTAAAAAATACTTGAAACAACATTTTTCTGAGGATGATGTTTGAAGTTTAGAAGAGAATTAATCAATCAACTTGTTTCAGTGATACTTTTTATAAGTTTGCGTAACAATAGAGATGCACAATTTTCAGCAGATTCCTCTCAAACTGTATAATAAGAATCAGGTCTTTTAACACTCTATAACCGTATGATGTTTATTAAATACTGCTTAAAGCTTTCTTTTAGACCTTTTTGTTATTAATCCTGCCCACCTTGCACTTGAGTACTTTAATAAAAAGCCATTCTGTGATTCTAGGATTCTTTTATGAAGAAACACCTTGACTGCAGCTGAACTGAAGACCATTGGCAGCTGTGAGAAAAGGGTTATCGTATAAACCTTTGGATAACAGGAAGCCCCACAAAACTTAGTGTCACAGGCTAAGGCAGAACAAGGCATGCTGTTAAAACTACAATCTTTTATTTGATGGAGAAACTGGTTTTGACAACTGATTTGGTTGCGGCACCCAGTGGCTAAAATACAGACTGCAACTTTTACTAGCCCCAGAATTTCCCGAGTCAATTCTATTCGTGTCCATCTGGTAAAAAGCTTCCAGCTAAGCTCAGGGAGATCCTAGCAAGGGGAAACTGTTGCCAGCCTCTCTCGTGAGTATTAAAAGAGTTAGATGTTGAGGTATTTAATTACCCTTGGAATACGCCCTTTTGCATTGAAACAGCTAAATATACACATTTTCCTGACATTATTTTCCTGTGCAACTGCTGCAGTTACCAGAGAAGGGTTATATAATAATTTGTGGGAAGGGATGTGATCCTCATGGGAAGCAAAATATCTTCAGTGAGCTCCTCGCTATATATAGTCTATGTTATAGCACACTATAATATTCCCAGCCTTTGACACTACATATATTTCTATTTGCCCCTGTATGTGTGTGTTACATATAATTATGTATGTGTATGTATATACATATTTATACGTTACATATGATTATGTCTCTGTGTGTGTATGTGTGTGCATGCACATATATTTTGTAGGAAAACAAACAGGCAGACCCAGAATATCAATACCAACAGTCTACAACCTGCTGGTCCATGTTACTTACAATTTAAAAGCGGTCATAGGGTTGTACAGTATCAACACTTCATGAATCAGTGTTTGTGGAAGAGTCGCTGGGGCTGAAATATTGGCCTCCTCAACGCATCCATCCCACACAGGCATGAAGGCAGCTGATGCTCCTGCTCCCCTGCAGGCTTCATGTCCCTGCTCAGGGTCACAGGAGCAGTAGAGCTGCAATGGCACTGGCTGTGACCTATATCAACTGAAGATGTGCTATGCACCTCTCAAGTGTGTGTGGGAAGGCTTCTGCTGCCATATCATCCCTGCTGCTGGGATGATGTAACTCTCAAGGACTTACCCAAGACATGGGTTTCTTACTGCATGGCCTTGAGCCCTTGCACTGAGCCCCTAGACCCTTTCAGGAACCCTCAGGGCTGAACCTTGGGGTGGACCTTGGGTTGCTTCTACATAGAGAGGCAACTACTCTGACAGTAGCAGCTGGAAGCATCTAGCTATAATAATTAATGTACTTGTAAATGCTCAGTCAAAGCTCTGAGGGCACCACATCAAAGTGAAATAACATTTTCAAGGCAGTGTAAGATCAGCACTCTTAGGAGAACCACCAACACACCTTTCACAGGAGATAATAAACACAGGTGTTGTAAGGAGCAGGTGGTTACAAATCTGTGGCCAGCTGTGGTAGTTCAAAGATAACTTTGTATGTGGAAAGCTGGAAAGGAGCAGCAGAAGTGCCAGGCAATGTTAGAAAACTGGAAAAGCTGGCTCATGCGAGAGGCGGCGAGAATGAACACTGTCTGGGGGCTCAACACAGTCCAGATCACACCTGATGGCTTTTGGTCATAATGACAGATCACTACTGCCTTCTCAAAGCCACCTGTGAAGCTTAAAAGGAAGCTGTCAAGCACAGTCACCATAAAGAGCTTTAAAAACACACACCAGCAAGTGCTATGTTGTTCTGCCCCTTGTGCCCCAAGATAACTGCCTGGGAGGACAGTTTCCAAAATAGTTTCTGTTCCAGTTGTTCCTTCTAGTCATAGGTCTCTCTCCTACCACATCAGACTTTAGCACTAAATATAAACACACCTACTGCTCAAACTAGTTATAGATACAATTCTCACTTTCGTGAGTTGTTCCTCCTCTAGAACCACTGGCTGAGAGAACATCCTGCCGTACGAACACTCACTTCTTAAGTGGAAGTTGTTGGAGTTAGGAAGAAGCAAACAGCTGAACACATCCCCATCTCTACCTCTCAACCCATTTCCAGGGTGCACACGACAGAAGTTTCCTCTGCACACAACAGAAGCAAATTCATCTCCGTCACACACGTTCATGGATGCTTTCACAGACTGTATCATGAGCTTGATTCTCTATTTGCAGCCTCCAGCTGCCGGGCAGACACCTCAAAGAGCAGGATGGAACAGGAAACTTGTAGTGACAGTTTCCTAAACAGCCAGAGAAGACCTGGTACAGCTCATGCATGAAGATTCTTCACCACTGATGACTTTTACAAATAGGAGAGATAAAAATGTCTTGAGGATTATTTACTTGTAGCTGTTACTGCATTATGAGAGAGAGGATGGACTAGATGACCTCTCAAGGTACTCTGCAGCACTCTTTTCTCTGATTTTTAGTTGTGACTGAAATGTTCAGTTTCTAAAGTTCTCTGACTGATGTAAAGGGACTTTCTATAATGATTACAATCCTAACAGAAAAAAGAAAGAAAAAATATAAATAAATAAATAAGCAACACCCACCCAAACAACAACAACAAAAATCAACAAACAAACAAACAACACCAACAAAAGAAACCTCCAGTACCCAAAGAACAGTGATATTTCCTAGTTGGGAAAGTCAAGCTTTATTCTGTCTTAAGTACATTAAATGCAGAAAAATATTTGATAATTAGTCGCAGACAATTTAAAAAGTACTGATTAACGCATAAAGTTTGTGTTGCATTTAATATTGTACTTAAAAGAAGATCCACATCCTTTTTTCATGTTTCAGTAAATGTTGTATTTCATATTTGAGATAATTCTTCTACCTTTAATAGAGATATATTAGTGAAATATTTTCTCATCAGTATTCCCAGGCAATACTTTGCAAATGTTCTACCTGCAAAAGCTTGACCTTCTTTTGTCTTGCTCAAGCTTAGTGGCCTCTACAGCTGTCATAGTATGAGGGAATCTTCACTTTCCTCATAGTGGTTATAGAGAGGCCAACATTCCCAGGTGAACTTTCAGGAGTTTTTCCTAAACCCTGTAAAATGCAGGTTGCTACAGGATGAGAGAGGAAAGGATGAACTCCTTTCCCCACTTCCCCATCCCTCAAAAAAAACCAACAACCACCAAACAACAGTTTGAATGGGGAGAAGGAATTACAAACACAGGGGACTGATAGAGAATGAGAGACAAAAGAAAATGCCATCATAAAGAATTCTACTGGCTTGAGTTTGAGTTGAAGATATGAAACATCTTCCCCAATAAAAGGTGTAATTCCTCTTCCACTTATTCATTTATTTGTGTCTTTCTCAGGCCCAGTTATTTTCAGCAAGATTGAGCCAGAATACCCATTGCAAATTTGGTGGGACATTGTGGAACCACTCAGGCAAGATGAACTCTGCCTGCCATTCCTGACCAAAGTTTACATTCTGAAATACTACTCAATGATCAGCCCTTTGAGACTTCACTTTCCTGACATTTCCTAATGTCAAAGCTGAACCTTACTCACTGTAGTTTTCTTGTCATGCAATCAACCACAGTTCGGGGGAACAGTTTCCTTTTCTATTGCATAGTTGAAGATCATCGCAACCCTTCATAGCTTATCCTTTTTCCCTCTGGAGAAAAACAAATTCAAAACAATTCTAATTAATCCAGTGTTGTCTTCAAAGGTCTGTTCTGGGTTTTGTTCCTTTCAACTGGTTTTCCTCCTCTTCAAAGGATGATGCCCAAAAACTGAGGCAACACATCAGCTGCAGCCTTGCCACTGCTGAATAGAGCAGAAGGGTTGCTTCATGCTCTTGCAGGTAGTATTTCTGCTTATACAGAATTTTTATATCCAAGTGGTTTTGCACAAATGCATGATACTGTTGACTCTTATCCCAGCTGGTGATAAGCTACCCTATGGACCATTCTCTGTGAAACTGTGGGTTACTGTGTTTCTCCCAAACTTTTGCCTGCGACACTAGTTGTTTCAGTTACACATGGAACCTTCTACTTTCAAGGAACTTGCATCATCTTTCTAGCCATGGGTTTTACAGCCAAACAAATGATGTGGGTTTTTCTTTTCCTGTATTAAATTGCATTCTATTTTTCCCCCAAGACACTTCTTCAATTTATAAAGATCATTTTCAATTATAAAAACATTCAAACATTTAAAGCCCCTCTTAGCCTGGTAGCTGCCAACACTCATTGTAAACAATGGCCCTAGGAGACTTCTGTGCACAGCTGTTAAAAGTTGACTTTTGCTTTCACCTCTGGGTCAGTTTTGAAAAGCATTTTCCTCAGCCTAGATTAAGAGACTTAAGGTACCTTGAAAAGACAGAGGCTTTATTTACTGCTACTCTTCTAAAGGAAGGGACATATGGGCTGGCAAATTTTGTCAATACACAGCAGTCCTGCAAAGACTGCATTGCGTGCAGCTCTTCCCTGTGCAAAAAGCAAGCTTCTTGTTTTGCTCTTTGAGACACTGGCCTCCATATTCTTCTGTCACAGATCTAATTCTTGAACTGTCTTTTTGAATCCTGGTCTAACTGCATTATATCTATTAATTTTTTAAAAGACAATGATTCAAAGGATTTTTGTACATGTTGAATGGTCACAGAAATACTTCACAGAAATGCTTATGCAGAAAACTTGTCCTCAGTAGTATATGTTTTGGATCAGAAGGAGCTATTGGCTTCTGTTTCATTATCACATGATTTATACTGTCACAAAGTGGTATTTTATTAAATGCATACCTTTTAGTGCCGTGTTATCTAGATGATTATTTGGATGGAATGTCTCCCAATAGATTATTTGGTAAATTAAAGAATATAGGGATTAGAGATAAAAAAGTATTTGGAGATAAGGAGATATAGAGAACACCATCACCTTTCAGGTATTGATTTTGCAGATGAACAATTTATGGCTTTATTTTTCCATCAATTTACACTAAAAATCCTCTTCTGTTTCAGATCCTCCTTTGGGATAAACTGCTATTGCTTCATTGACCACAGCAGACTTGTGACATTTTATATCAGCTGAGGACCTGCCTCTGTTATACTTCAGCTAGAATATTAAAAGCAATATACTACTCATAAAAAAAAAAAAAGTAACATCTGGTGTTCTTTCATGTAGATTAAGTAATGACAGGTTTTAAACCATGGTATACTTCAGCAATTTAAGCTTTAGTTCAGTTTCAGACTGTACAGTAAACATTTCATTCCATATAAGTGGTGTCATTATAATACCTAGAGGGCTATTTGGGTAGGAGGTCTTCTGTCAGATTATTTGGTGAATTACTTCAGTTAGAGGATATGGGGAACATAAGGGATCCTGGATGCATTTGTAGGTTAAGAAAAAAGCCACAGATATTTGTAACAAGAGGGAAGAGCTACGAGACATTTTTGCAGATAATAAATAAGCTCAATGGCATTTGTAATGGGGAAGCTGACTGGTCTCATATACATGGAGGTTTCTTACTTCCACTAACCTTCATTTGCATATAGAATACACCTTCCCTGTTTTCTTCTGACAATCCAGAATCCTCTGACTTTGCATTCACAATATGAATTTCACTTGAGAAACAGGGCAAGTAGGGCATGCAGCACAGTTTTGTTGCGCATCTGAACAATACCCTAGAGAGGAGAGGAACAGAGGGAGAATCTGTAGGAACATGGTCATATAATGGGCTGTAAACATCTCTCACAAAAGACGGAATTTGCAAGGAGCATGTAGCACTTTGATAAACATGAAGATAAACATGCCTGAAACATGGGGTGGTTAAGAAGGGAAGGATAATAGGAGAAATAGAGCGAGCAGGAGAGAAAGAAAAATAATAATGAAAAGAAAGAGAGAGGAAAGCAGGCAGGCAGGCAGGCAGGCAGGCAGGAAGGAAGGCGGGATCAAGCAAATTCGTATATTTAGGGGTTTGTCCCTGTTTCCATCAGAGACACCACTATTCAACAGCATTCAAAGGAAGGCAAGCTCTTGCATTATAGCGCATGTCACTAATTAAAAACAAAATGAGTTGTAATTAAAATACTTAACTTCACTGCTCTCTGGTGGCAGAGGTAGGGTATATCTTGGGTCTTTCTATTAGCTCAGAGTGGGACACTGAAGAGATTATCTGGCAAAAAAATATCTGCCTCTGGACACAAAACTGAAAGATCTCTTGGTTAATTTCATTTGTTTAATTAATTTGGACAACTTAATTAATTAGATTTTCTTCAAAACCGGTAAAAAAGGAAAGTACTGCTTTTGTGCTGATAATTTTTTTTAAAATAACACTCATTAAAAGGTTGTTCCTCCCCAGATAACTCTGAAAAATATTCTCCATAGAACATGAGGTGTTTTATGTACCAAGCTTGCCTTGCACTCTGTTACATTTCTGATTCTTCTTAGATGACTTTAGAAGAAAAAAACGTATCAGCTTGCTGATTGCAACCTGCAGGCACTGAAAAACCTGCAGCTTGGGCTAGCTTCTCTGCCTCTAATGTGCCGTTTCCATGCAAAATTCTCTTCAACACAAAAAAATAAAAAAAGGAGAAAGTGAGACTGAGATACACACAAAAAAAAATTGCCAGAATGATGAATAAGGGATTAAACTTGGGTCAGCTTTTACCTTTCCTTGAAGACTTGGTGGTGGAAATCAGCTGTGGAGTCAGGGAGGGAAGGTCAAGCACCAGCAGTGAGAGATCAAAACCAGTCTGAACACCAGAATAGCTTTCAGGTTACCCCCAAGTGGAGCTAACCTTTTAATTGTCTTCCTGAACACAGATAATTGCAACGCTGTTTTTTTCCCCGATAAGCCATTCATTTCACGGCCTAATTGTACAGATCTTTAACTTTTGGAAACAATGCAGCTATTTTTCTCCTATCAATTCCATGAACCCATCTAGCACCATCTTCAGAAAGTTTTTTTCCTTTCAAAAGGAAAAACAAAAAAAGACGTTTTTCTGCAGACACGTGTGACCTTTCTCTAATATAGGCAAGTGTTTTGATTTGTGGATCAGGGTATGTGGAGACTTGTGCACTTGATAACAACTGAATGTCATGGTCAGTGTTTCAGATGGGATCTCTCCCACAGTTAGTTTCCAGGCTCTAGAAGAAAAGGCACAGAGAGGCAACTGGAATTTCTGGCACATGAGAGATTGTGAAGGATCCTTTTCCCAAACTGCCCTGGCAAAGCAGGTTTGGTAAACTGTCGTCTTACAGTCCACATACTGGAAAGTAAAGGATGCAGCGTCAATTTTATAGTGTTGAAGGGTGGACTTGGAATGTTATCTCAGTGTAGATCCAACTGAAGCCAGTGGTTCTAACAGTAAGCAAAAGTAAACATTTCATATTGTAAGAGACTGTCAGGATTACAGGACGAGTATTTTAATATTTTGGAAATTATATATAATTAAGACTTGTTCCTTTGTATACAATAGCCTTTAGTATCTTTCTCTCAAAGTTAAATATTCCTTTCCATTTGCTGCATATATCAGGCATATATCTGTAATCTGATTCAATTCCCTGGTGATGTTACAGAATTCTGGCTGTGACCAGAAAAACAACCGCAAACAAAAGGTGGAGTTATAAATAACAGTGTTTACTCACATCTGCAGTGGGTGTGCACAAAATAGGTGTCATTTGGGGAAATCAGAGAAAAGAATGGTAGAAATAAATAGTATTTGATAATTCTACAGAGGATGGCTCTTGCACCAGTTCTGTAATTGAAGTTGACATGATTTTTCATAAAAGCAGTCAGTCATTTTGCTTATCCCTGAAGAAGATTACAGCATCTCATTCCCCAACACTGAGCACTGGGTTTTTCCAATTCTAAGTGAGTATTCCAAGTTTAATTTTAAATAAATTCCATGAAGATATTTTAGGATGCATTTTAACTTTTCTAGGACTTAAAGGTTCTTGTTAGAGGAATGACACAGACTTTTCAAATCCTACTAGGTAAAAGTTTATTGAATTCAGGTGCAAAATGTTTTAAAAGTTCTTGCTAAACTTCTCTGTTAAAAATTGTTAATATATCCATTAAAGTGTCATGTTTGTTGGAAATGAATAGGCTGAGGACAAAACTGCATAAGAAAAAGGTGTCAGAGACAGGAAAATACTATGGATTTAGGCAGATGGTGACTCTGCAAAAGGCTAAGTTGATGCATGGCAGCGCTGTGCTGTTTTGTGCTGATGCAAGGCAGTACTACAGTGCTTTTGTGCTAGACACCCTTAATGACAGAAGATGAGTCTGAAGAAAAGGTCAACTAAGAAGCACTCAAGGCATCTGTGAAAGGGATGCATGCATCTCAGAACCTCAGTTCACATCAACAGCGCCTTAACAGAGATATACCCAGACTCTTGGGGGTTCATCCACCATTTCCTTTACCACTTCTTGGACAATACCCAGCTGTTTACCACCACAACCCTCTGCTTGAATTTATCATCTCTCCAGATCTGCCAGCAGGAAAACCTACACAAGGTCTGGTAAAGCTGACTCATTCAAATTGGATAGGCTGGTTTAGACAGCTTAAATAGAAAATATGTTGACCCAACAGAATGTTTGAAACGGTTTAGTAAAGCTTCAGATGAGTAGGTGCACATGCAAAGATGCAAAGGAGAAAAATAAAGAGGAGTTTAGAACAGGTTCTTGATAATTTTCCTTTTCTACCGGCACAGTTAGATGCTGCAGATCAAATTTGTCCTTGATTTACTCATGGTGTGTTTTTCTAACTGACAAACCGAGGAACTGACTTGAACAGACTTCTGTTTGTATTTTGGCTCATACAGGAAGGGCCACATCAATCACTCTTGCTCTTGCTCACACCTTGCCCTAGGTCTTAGGTCCCTCCACTGCGTGATTGTTATCCCTGGCAGAAGGCTCACCCAGGTCAAGAGCTTGGGTCAATTTTAAAAGCATTTGAGTAACACCAGGCACCACCCTTCCTGGACAGTGCGACATGCAAGCACTGGAAGGAGTCTCCTAGGACACAAATTCCTGCAGATTTCCATGCTATATACCCCACCATAATTTCTTGAAGTTCTAGTCTAAAAGCATTGCTGCTCTTCTCATTCCTGTTAAAAATTACTGCAAGGACCATGTTCCGATAGTCAGAACCCATTCCTAAATTTCCAGCCCATTAGCTATAGGCTGAGTCTTTTGATTATAACATGCTTGTCCTATGAAGGGAAGCACTAACCAGCCTCCAGAGCACTTCGCTAGGTCAGAGATGTCCAGGAGATGTGTGTAGCTCCAGCATTCCATCAGAAGGGAGCATCTCCCTGGGCACGTGGCTCTGATGCATTAGTGAGACTCCAGCAAAGCAACATTTTTCCTGGAGCCCATGGAGCTCATATCCTGGAGTACGTATCACTGCTGGCTATAGTTGACACCACCCCAATACAGATACCCAAGGACTCACAATAACATGGTCCTGTTCCTGAATTCAACATAAAGAAACAAACCTGAAAAGCAGAATTAAAAAGTTTGCAAACTCAGTTTCAATATTCAAATGCACTTACTCTGCCAGGAAGGGAATCCTTCTCAGCAAAGCTGTTTGAAAAACTGCCCAGCATTTCTTTTCTATTTTGTCAACATTTAGCTACAGTACAAAATTGGCTTAACTATATAATGAGAAAAACAGTTATTTCAAGGATTACACTAAAGATAAAATGCATGTTAACATTAATGCTACCTATTATTACTTTGTAAACAGAAGGTTATTTACTCTTTGGAAAAAACCAACAACATTTCAGAACCAAGCTAAGGTAATAAAGACAGATTCAATAAAAAAATCAAATAAAATCTTAATTGGGCTTGGAACTTCAAAACAGGGTAAATATCAAAGTTAGGCTACATAAATTAAACATGAAAAGTACATCTCATTTACTCATAATATTTTGTAAGATTGTTTGTGGAGTCATAAATTCAAAGAAATCTAGCATGCAGATATGAAATATGGAGGAGGGAAACGGGTAGATGAACTGTAGTGGGAAAGAAATCCTAAGTTAATTCAGGATGTGTCCTGTCTAACACTGTTGAAGATCTAAATGAGAACTCTTTAAACTGTAGCTGTAGAGCCAAGTCCTGGTGTGATTTACATTCTAACTTCAGATCTCACATGCCATGCTGAAATACATAAATCTTGCTTAGGATAGCAAAGGAAGCTCAGTTTGGTTTCCTGGCTTTTTTTAGAAATTTTGGTTGGAATGCCAGAGTTAGGTAGAAATGCTTTGTAAAGTCTAATAATAACAGGCAGTCTACCTTGTTTGTCCTTCATTCAGTGCCTGAAAAATGAAACACAGTACAACAGGATGAAAACACCAACTATGGAACTGAGAGCCAAGGAAATACAGTAAGATGATTTGCAGTTGTCAGCATAGTTTTAATAAAAGTATCATAGAAAGTTTGGGCTTGAAGGAATCTTTGAAGATCATCTAGCTCCAACATGAACACCAGTTCATGCTGGAATCAGTTCAGTCATGAACTGATTATGCTGTTTTCTGGTCTGCTGTGTTAGTAACAAATATTATACTCTGCAGCAGTACAAAATAAGCCTGTAGCCTCCCCTTCTATTTCCATAACATCAGGAGAAGATCAGCTTTTCTGGTATCCTGATGGAACAGGATCTGGTATCTCTGGTAGAACATGATGAATATAGAAGCTCCTGTTCACTTCAGGGGCTTTGAAAGGAATTGGGAATACTTTGCCACTTCAAGAACTGGGTCACTCATGAGCAAAACTTCATGCACTAATTCTCAGTGCAAAGCTGTTTCAGCAGCTCTCAGAACCACATGCAGAATAAATGTTGCAAGATGAGTGAGGCTCTGGTCTGAGCTCCTGCTTCCCTGGGAAGAAGTAGAAAAAACCCCAGAAATAGAAAAGTGATTTAGGCAGAGAAGGGTCTGCAGAACTGTGTTCTGATGGCTGTCCCGGGGACAATAGGGATACAAGCCCCTACCCTATCCTATCCCCTCCCAACCTGGTAGCACCAGCAACCCCATACAGCTGCTTTTTGGCAGTTTTGGCAGTCAGAGAAGTCTGCAGCCTTATGAGTAATTGCTGTTGTCTAAGACTAGAACAAGCCTGGCCTCACCCATTTAAACAAACCAGGCATTTGGTGAAGTACATGTGGCATATTCTAAAAGTAAGCCTGAGAAACTGTGTTTGGTCAGTCCTGAAAAAAGAACAAATACAGAGCTCGGCAATTTCGCAAAAGGAGGAATGTCTGCAGAAGATGATCATTTCTGGATATGCTCCAAGGTCAGAATCAAAGATGCCTTGCAGCCAGGGTGCTGATGTGCTTTCCTGTTAGCCTTGTTGGTTGTGAGCAAGACAACACTGACAGCTTTATACTTGCACTAAAAAAGAAACTAGAAGGTAAGGTAGTGTGTAATGCACTCCAGCATTACATGTTCAGCCTTCTTTGCAAAGCTGTATAAACAGCATTTCTGTACACAAAGTCTTTTGGTGATACGGGCATGAGGATTTACTTTGCCTATGTTCAGTCCTCCACAAGGAACTACAGGCAGTGTTTCTTAGCACACAGAGCATCTCCTTGCATCTGGCAAGAAGAAAAATTGTGCAATGACTGTGTTCCACATCCTCTGCTACATTTTGCAGATTTTTGAGGCATTTTGGAGTCACTGTACAAGAGATAAGCAGACGGGTTGTGGAGGCCTCTGAATTTCATGGTAATTTTGTCCTAGACGCTGATTACTGCAAGATGGTCAAATATTTTTGCTGACCAGAGTAACATCAATATTTGCACAATAGCTGTTCCCTGGGTACAGTAATGGAGAAAGATAGCAAAAATTTGCTAACGTTGTTGCACTTCCTACTTGAAAATGTTGCACTTGACTAAGTCATACAAAGGTTACTCTACTTCAGTTTTACAGTTCCGCTATCAAGCTACTTTAAAATAAAAGCAGTGTAAATGGAGAGTCAAATGGCCTCTTGGTTTTGACCATTACTTCCTCACCTCAGTAAAGCAATGGGCCCTATGCCAGCCTCGCCCAGAGTTTCCAGAGGCACCCAAGAGATAACACTAAAATGCATCTTCGCTACCTTTCATAAACCCACTTTTCATTTAAAATTCAGCAAAACAATAATCTACGGTAAGATGAGCGTGCAACCTGTGCTTCCCATTGTGTTGAGCCAGAACCAGCAGTGACACAGTGGGAAATGAAGTAAATCGGTTGTGCCATTCCACATGGTCCATCGTGTCCCCAGCGCGCGTTGCACGGGCGCCTCTCTCGCAGAAACAGCTGGAGAGGGCCGGGCTTTTTGTCAGCCCTGCGGGATTCGGGAGCGCCGAGAGTCTTTGTTCTACCTCAGGCAAGACCATGAGGTTTCTAACCAGAGGTCTGACACCTCAACCTTCCCGCGCCTGGAGGCAGCGACGGGGGTGCCGTTCAGCAGGGCGTTTTTGCGGAGCGTTTGAACGGGGACAAGGCGGGTTTCCAAGCTCGCAGCGGGCGCTGCCGGTGCCCAGCAGAGCCCGCCCCTCCGCCCACAGCCGGCCCCCGCCAGCACCCCGGCATCCGCGGCCGCCCGCGCTAGCACCCTCGCCCGCGTTCGCCGCGCCGCCCTGTCCGCCCGCTGCGCGCAGCGCGGCCATAGCCGGGTGGCCGGCGGGGTGCGCGGGGCCGCTCTGCCCCTTAGCGGTGCCCGTGCGGGACCGGGTGTGAGCGCCGCGGGGCGAGGCGGGTCTCGC
>VWZG01004113.1:871-74298 GCA_013396735.1 Grallaria varia | reverse complement strand
CTTCGAGCTGCCGGGGGCCCCCATCGACAACATCGAGGTGAGCGGCGGCGCCGTGCTGGTGGCGGGCGGCAGCTGCCTCTACGAGCTGCGGCCCGGGCTGCAGCCCCGCCGCCGCGTGGTGCCGGCCGCGGGGCAGAGCTGCGGGGAGCCCCCCGGCATGCGCAGCAACCTGCTGCTGTACTACGAGGAGACGGGCGGGGTGGGCGTCCTGCTCACCGGCTGGACGCAGGAGGACGGTGCCTGCCAGGTGTGGGAGCAGCCCTCCTACCGGCAGCGCCTCAACGAGAGAGAGGTGGTCAGCTGCCTGCCCGACGGCTCCACCGCCGGCGTCGTCTTCCAGCAGGCCGGCGCCTGGTACCTGGCGGTGGCAGCCACCTACTCGACCAGCGCTGACACGAACAACCTGCGCTGCGAGCCCTCCAAGTCGGACAAGGAGACTGTCATCACGGTGCGCAGCATGGTCAACCTGAAGTCCAAGGAGGAGCTGGGCATCATCAAGCGCAAGGAGGAACCTTTGCACTTCGTTGACGCGCTCCAGTGGGGAGATCACCTCTTCTTTCCCTACTACACCTTGAAGGCCAGGCTGGGCAATAACACGGAGCCACCCAGCATGGCTGTCCTGCGTCAGCTGGGTCCCTCAGACGGTGGCCTTACTTTGCGGGGGCATGTATATTTGGATTGTGGCTGCAGGAGCCTCATTGTTTCCTCCAGCCTTGTACACCAGGGCAAGCAGGGCTGGTGGGTGGGCGTTTTCCGCCACAGTCACAATGCCAAGGCCTGGAACACCACCGCCGTCTGCATCTTTGGGATGGAGGAGATGAAGGAGCAAGCGTGTGCATCCACACACTTCAATATGAATGGGAAGAGCTGTGTAAGTCTGGGAATTGTTTTGCTAAGATTTCATCCTGCACGCCCTTGTTGATGCTGTTGTTGTTGTGGCTGGTGTCCTTGTGCATGACTCATTGGGTGTCTCTGACCTGACCTGAAGGCACATGAAGTTTGTGGGGGAACTGCAGAGCCACATCAGGCTTTGCACATCAGCCCTGGCTCTGTCAGACCTAGTGATTTCTTCAGCTCTTCCTGTTTCTAAAAAACTGATCCCTTACCAGATCTTGGCGTATACTTCCCACCTATCTATTGAGAAAGATGTGTTTGAGGGAGCACCTGCGGGCATCCTGAGTCAGGCCTAGGTCTTAGGCTCCTCACTCAGTGTGCCCTTTTCTACCTGGGATTAGCTGTACTTCATTTTCCATACAACATCTCCTACCTTATTCTGTGCATTCACATCTCATGTCATTGCAGCGACATCAAAAATGGAAAAAGGCCCATCAAATTGACTCCTGTGCACTGAGTTGTGTGCATTGTTATCCCTATTGCTCACTAGTTATCTGTGGTTTCTTGTTCAGTGGTGGGTGTTTTCCAAGCCTCCCAGGACTGGCCTTGCTTGGGAGGGCTCGCAGATACTCCCCCAAACCCGTATGTGCAGCAGACAGCAATAGGAGATACCTCTTTGTTGTTGCAGTGTTACATTTTCACAGGCAACGGTATCCCATGGAGATCCCTTGGTCACCTACTTCAGTAACACTCTCTCTTCAGCTCCTTCCTCCTTTTGAGGGTGAGCTGGGCATGCGGAGGGTGGGATAAACAAGGCTACTGGCTTTGCTGTGGCCTCAGTAGTAAAGAAGTTAAGTAAAAATTAAATTCATCAAGGTAAAAATGTAATTCAGATGAAGAAGGTGCTTTTGCAAGGCCTGTCCATGCTTTTAAGTTGCACTCAGAAGTCCTTTCAGAGCTGTGGCAAAAAGAACACTGAACAGCATCACAGAGAACCATAGGGGATCAATCAAGCTGTCATAAAGCAAGCCCTAAGCCTTTTGCAGTTCCCCCACCATCCAGGGACTTCGCAGCTTAACCCCTGAATCCTTGCTGTGTTACAATGGGAGTTTGTTGGAAATTCCTTGAAAGAAGTGCAGTAGATTTACTGTCACTCCTTGGCTTCCCAGATCTAACTCATAGCAGAGTGCAATGCTGAGATTTTTCCAAATTACTGGAGGGCACATGTGATTCAGTCTACTCATCTCCCTACTGAGCTGCGAGACTATTGCCAGTGTTAGAGGACGTAGTTGTGAATGAGAACCCCACACGTGGGTGAGACAACTGTGCTGAAGTAAATAGTGAAGCTCACTACGGAGCCAGAGCCAATCCTTTGATTTCCACTGCTAGCTTACAGTATACTGCATGATTTCTGTGCTCTCACAAGGCAAACTTCTTGAATGAATTTGAAGTCTCATCCTGATCCCAAAATACCTATGTGCTTGCTGGATTTATAGTTTGTATTGTTTGTTCCTAATTACTTGTGAAGTTTGTGAGGTGCTTTCTGAGCCTGCAAAACAAAACAGGAAAACAAACCCCCCTGGGCAGTAGATATTTTTTAAACACTTTACAAAGCCCCTGCAAGAAATTTCAGAAGAGTCCCATAGATTTCATAGAGTAGCATAATGCCGGTAAGATGAGGCACGCATTTCTGCTCTCAGGGCAATTCCGTGTCCTCACTGCCTCTCAGGGCCTGAATATGAAAAATCAATGATCCACTTGTTTCAGGATTGGTCTGATTCAGACCAGACTCCCTTGACTCCAGAGTTACTTTGGTGTCCCAAAAGGCTCATCCCCCCTTGAAACTGAGATTATATTTGTGTACAATGCTGAAGAATCTCAACTTTAACGGTCATGAAAAGGATAGATTCCTTAACCTCGTGTCCATAACTATGATGATGTTATTAATCATGACATTTTGGCAAAATAAATACTGTTATACCACCGAGAGAAAAGTGGTATTTTATTATTTTGTGAGATAGCAGGACATCTGGGTCCTGTGAAGTAATATGACCTATAACATTAGATGGCTAATTAGTTTGCTTTTTAAGTTAATTATATATGCTTATGGTGTATAAACATAGAAATAAATGCATGTAGTTCAGCTTTAATTTTTTTATGCTACAGAAGGTTAATCTAGGCTATTGCAAAGTAAGTGTAGAGATGACAGGCCCATATGCTGCTGCTTCTGGGTTGTTTTAGACCAGATCCTTCTACTGTCTCTCACCAGTTATGGGAGTCCCTGCAAACATGGAATATGCTCCTCTTGGGCTCAGAAGCACACGGGCTTCAGAGCTGACAGGAAGATGGAGTGTGGCAGATCCGTCAGCGTGCAGCTTGTGGAAGTGTATGCAACAGCTAGCAGAAAGGTGTGCCTCATAGCACGGAGCTGTCACGAGTGCCTTGTACTACCATGTGTAGGAATGGCAGCAAGCAACAGTACTTAACACATGCTTTAAGTGTGGTCCTTTAAAGACAGTGTTGGAACTGAGCAAAAGAATGTGTTGCAGCATTATGAGTGCTTGCAGTGCAAGACCTGTATGGTGCTTGTGATGAGTGGACCATGCTGAATGTCAGTCTGGCTTTTGCATTGAAGATGCCATGTGTCGTAGGGTGTTGTGAGTCTTAATCTTCTTTGCTGGAAACATTTGACTGCTGGAGCTCAGGTGTGATGTGATGAGGTACACAAATCCCAGATACAGACTGTCAGTTTATGTAGGAATTGAAAATACAAGGATTTTTTTCACTGCAGGAATACAATTTATAGTTGGCATATTCATTAGGGAGCAGTGGCAGTTTGTTTTCCTTCTGATCTTATCGTCCTTCAGATTTCTGTAATTGTTCTGATTACCTTTAGGCAAGACATCGTCTTACCCCTCTACACTCACACAGCTGCATTGTATTTCTGCTGTGTTGACACTGTTTCTCAATAGGACGCTGCAAGAGGGACTTAGCCCAGGGTATTTTTGGTCCTGAATTTCCTGCTATGCTATTGCTGCATGTTCTACTCAGAGCTCATTCCTGTAAGGTACTGAGCTTTCTGGCCCTAACCCAGTAAAGCACTTAAGGACATATTTAACATTAGGCCTTTAAGTAATTCCATCTTCTTCATGCCCATGCATTTTAAGCTAAGCATGAGCTTGAGTACTTCACTGGGTTGGAACCAAATTGGTCTGCATCCTGTAGGAACTCACTGTAGGTATAATCTCTTTAGTCTTGCATTGCCTCTTAGGCCAGAGTTCACATTTGCATTAAGTTTTAGTGCTGGATTAGAGTCTGTCGTTCAAAATTAGTAATTTTTAAGATCCTTGCCTAGCCACTTTATGGAAAAGTATGTGACTGCTGCAAGTTCTGTGGAATCGCTCCTTATGAGAACTTGCTAATCCCATTTTTTTGCTTTGTGCAGTAGTGTGCACAAAACAGTTTGTCCTACTTGGATGTGTTTATTCTGGACATACACAATACTGGATTCCCAGAGATGTGATCCCTAACTAGCAAGAGGCAAGTGGTGTTTTGGAAGAAACTAGTCTGAAAACATTTTGCAGTTTTACATTCAGCTTTTTTTCTTTGATCCACGTCTCTTAGTGTTGAATATATCTACTATATGCACTGTCAAGGTGTATGGGTTAACAGACTCTGGCATAACCTGCATGTATGTAAGTGCACTTCTTCACAATTTCCTTAGTCAATAAATGTAAATTTGCCAAATCTCGTTCTCCACTTCTTTTCAGAAACCTGACTGTGTACTATAAAACATTGGAGGAATGCTAGAATTGCAATAGTAGCAAGTGGAACTTTTAGAAAGGCTTTTCTTCTCTTGTTCTGTGGCTGAACAGGAGCTACTAGAATCTCAGATCTCTCACAGAGATCCTAGAATCTTGTGGATCACAGCCAAGTAGATGAGTAGGAGAAGTGTTCAAATTGGAGAACACCAACAGGAGAGAGATGTAGAGTGTTACCTAACCGCAATGGCAATGACTAATCTGGAAATTGATTTTGCCATTAAAAAGATTGCATGGGAAGAAAAGGATCCTACAATTTTTCAGGGAGAAAAATCCAAAGGAATGTTAGGCATATACCTGTAAGACAGAGAGAAGTTGTTGTAGTTTATATTAATATGTTTATTTTATAATGTGTGAAGGCCAAGTAGTTGTGGTAGTTACTAAATGATAAGCTATCTTGCTTGGATTTTCATCTGCTATTTAATGCAAGTAAACATATATAACAGTTTTAACTTTTTTCATTTTTCAGTGGTTCATAAATATCAAAGTTGGTATATTCCTGTTAATTTATCAAGCATAGTTTGGAATCCTAGGACAAATCTTAGCTAATATAAGCTCTACTGAAATGAGATTCTGAAGCCAACAGAGTCACATCAGTTTAATCACGGCCATTAATTTGCGGGAATGACATTTGAATTTGTGTGGTAACTCATTCCGAAGTGATTCATGGTCTTTTATTTAAGGAAAGAATTACAGGCTTCTAAATATAATTTTGTATCAGAATTGATCCTGTAGTTAATTTTCTAGTAGTAAAGTCAATCTCCTGTGTATTACAGACTGCTAGTATTGCATCTGATGTTTCATGAATTTCTAGAGTAAATGTTTCTGAAATGAGTGTTTCTGTCTGGTTTCAATGAGTTTTCAGTTCATCCCTGTCTAGTGTGGGAAGTAAGCCACTTGTCAACTCTCATGCGCCAGGGATGGAGACTGCACAACCTCTCGAAAACCTATTCTGCTAGTTTGTTTTCATAGTGTTGTTTTTTAATCTCTTGTTCACTAGAAACCTCTGCTGTTTCAGTCCGTGTCATTATCTATTATTTTACGTACACTTCAGTCAAGAGCCTGGCGCTGTTTCACTGGTCCCTCTGAAATTGTCTTTTCTGTAGGCTGAACCAGCTCAGTTTTGGAAAATACCTTTAAGGTCATTGAGTCCAACCATTAACCCAGCACTGCCAAATCCACCACTAGAACGTGTCCCCAAATACCACATCTACAAAACTTCTAATCACTTCAGATTGGTCAGGCATGATTTATCCTTGGTGAATTTATGCTGGCTTTTCCCAGTCACTTTGTTCTTCTTCTTGTGTCCAGAAATTGTTTCAAAGAGGATTTTGTCCATGATTTTCCTAGGGAAAAGTGAGACTGGTCAGTGTGCTGTTCCCTAGGTAATGCTTGTCTTTTTTGAAGATGGGTACAGTATTTGCATTTATTCAGTTGGAGACTTACCCTGATCTCCACGACTTTTGAAATATGAGAGAATAACCTTTCAGCCTCATCAGACAGTCTCTCAGCATCTTCCTACAGATCCCATCTGTCTTCCCTAAAACTTCTAAAAGCTGAGATTTCTTGAGAGTTCCCTGGCTTAATCCTCTTGTAGTACCAGTAGTTTCTCTCCTCCTTGAGCTCCGTATGTACAAAGGACCGCAAGATGTTGCTGGTGAAGTCCAGAACCATGTCTGCATCCACCTTCAGTAAATCCAGAACCATGTCTGTATCCACCTTCTGTAAATCTCCTAACCTATTCAGCAGCTGGTGTGCATTTTTATTGTTTATTCTTTTATTGCTTAGGTGGCGGTGGAAGTTCTTGTTGCCCATAACATCGCCAGTTTCAAAACCAGGTGTGCTTGGCTTTTCCTAATACCATCCCTGTGTGTTCAGGCAGTTCCTCCTTAGTCATGTGTTCCTCCTGCCATCTCCTTTTATACTGTTGTTCTGCAGTGTATGGCTTTCCTGCATAGCTAGAGGCCATCTCCTGCTATGTCTGCTTGCTTTCCTGAGTTGTGTGCTTGGAGGAGATGGTCCTGTAAGACCTACTAGCTTTCTGAGCTCCATTTCCCTTCAAAGCTGCCTCTCAGAGGATCCCACAGATGATTTCCCTGAACAAGCTGAAGCCTGGTGTTCAGTGCTGTACTTTTCTGTTGTTCTTTCCTCATGGTCCTTAGGATCATGAACCCGGTTCTTTCATAGATACTGTGGTGAAGGCTGCCATTTATTATCACATTTCCAGTCAGTTTTTCCTTGTTTGTGAGTAGCAAATCCACTCTTCACTGACCCCATAGGGTTAACAAAGCCTGGCGTCCCATCTCATCCACTATGCCCCCAGAGCTTTGTGGTCCTGCGCTGCACTAGGCAATGTCTTTGGTGTCCACGTGGATGTGCAACAATGGGCAGTGGGTCAAGGAATGGAAAATTACCAGCAGTCTATCTGCAATGTAATGAGTAGAATCCCCTAAAAAAACAGTAAACCTGTTGTAACAGCATGACTGTTTAGCAAGTGTGTGCCTTCATCTCTCACAGGAGAGAATCTCCAGCTACGGTCACCCACCACTTCCTCTTGCTCTGTGCTGATGCTCTGTTCAAGCTCAGTTGGTTTCAAAGCCTTCCTTAATGGAGCTTGTTTTCCCTCTTTGGTTATTAGGATACTTTACCAATTCTGTGAACTTAGATCTGCAGGCAGAAAAGGACCCTCTCTGCTGCTGTGAGAAGCCACAAATTTCTAGCTTTCCCATCTCAGGAGTCTCCATCAGTGTCTTGCTCAGGCATAGCCTCTGACTGTCCCTCCTGCCTTGCATCATGAGCCTCTGGATCTTGCCTTTGCAAGGTCTGTCTGAAGACTCTCTGAGTTCTCAGTCATCCTCCTTGATTTCTGCAGTTGGCTCACCTGGGCAGGTTTGTTCACTGAACACTGCTATGCAATGCACAAATTAGAATACCTCCTGGAAATAAAATTTTGGAACAGTTAATCTCCTCACTCCTTAGCCCTAATAAAGATGCTTTGCGTGCACCAATATTTAAGTTTTTTTACCCTCTTATATAGTAAAAATTGATGCAAGTGGTTAAAGGATGGTGAAGTTAAGAAAGAAGAATGAGGTTCTGGAAGTTTTTTTCCCCCTAGGAAAATTATCTTATGTAATGTTCCGGTGTTGACTGTTGCTATCCACTACTTACAAGTCTCGTGTTCCTTTGTACATCTGCATCTGTTCTTTCACTCTGATGCTCAAACCCTTTATTTTTACTTTTTGGACAGCTGCAATATGATGAGTGCAGCATGAGCTAAAATTGCTGCCCTTTCCTCTGACACACACAGTGTAAAATAATCAGGAGGAATTCAGGACAAAGTAGAAGTGTGAATGTGGTTGCTGCAGCTGGAATCATATTAATCAAAAAATGAAATGCAAAATAGAAAATGAGTATAAATACCTTCCATGCCAATAACTGAACATGATGGTGAGATGAACTTAAAAGCAAAATGTAACTTAATTCAGGAGATCTCTAGGCTTACCTGTTCATGTGAGTATTTTGGGGGACTACAGAATAGAACAGAGGATGGGATTGAATAATTAAAAAAAAAAATATGGGCTTTATGAAGCAGTATGGTCTTTTCCTTTGATTTTCTTCGTTTTGTACGAAGATATGTTTTGTACAACGTTACAGGATAGACAAACAGATGACCATGGAGATGAGTGACTCTTCAAATGTAAAGGAAGTTTAGACTGTAAATGCATTTTTAAGAATGGATTAAGCTATGAAAGAAGCAGCTTGGGAAGGCCCTACGGTGCTGTCACCCCATTAGTCACAGTGGAAGAGGTAAAAGGGCTTGTTAAAACAACATATGCACGTGGAAAAGGGGTGACAGAAGAGTGAAAGTAGCAGCTGCACCCTGGAGGGAATGGGCAAACTGGAGAAATAGGTTGCAAAAGAGAGAAGGCAGGTTTTTTTGTGAATGCCCACTGTCTGAATTCCCCCTCTTCTTATCCATACTAGCTCAGTGTTGCATAGACCCTCCCTCTAGCAGGCATAGGGAGGGGAGGAGACTTCCACACTTGTCAGTATTGGTTCTTCAGTCAGACGAGGAGGATGCACTGATATGACACTGGTTATTTTACTAGTATGTGGGTCAAAACAAAAGCTGACAGCAAAGCTTTCCAGAAACTGGGTGAGTACTCCTCTTTTCTGTGATCTTGTTGTACAGAGTCTGCAAGAAACCTAGGGTGGTTTGCCTTCCTTACACTACTGCATGGTGCACTGCAGAAAAAAAATTCCTAATTTTGGTGGCAATGAAAGCCGGGAAGCTCCGCTTTCTCACTGCTTAGGCTGAGTGAAGACTCATTGTGTGCACCAGTCCTGGAGTTTTGTTACCTTCTGATCTATTAAAAAAGTGAGTTAACTTTTTCCACCTTAAAATGCTTGCAATCACACCCTGCCCTGCCCTCCCTATCTAACACAGACCTCCATGGTAGTGGATTCTCATGCCCAAGTGGGTTTTACTGAACCTTTGTGCCAGTGCATCTCAGTTTCTGTCTTCTGATTGCTGCATGAAACAAAAAATTATATCTTTAAATACAAAAGTTAATCAAGTTTTCTTTTACTCCAAGTGGCTATTCTTTCAAACTAATGAAAATAATTCAGATGACCGAAGAACATTTTAATTGACTTAGGATTGCAGTTCTGAATAAAAATATTTCTAGTGGAAAGACTTTTTGGGATTAAGCCAACATCATAGCTGTTAGTATGTGTTAGCTTCATAACTTTGAGAAATGCCTTCACCTTTCTTCTAAATGTCAGTTTTGATGGTCCATTCTCACACTGTGCTCTGTGCATTAAAGTGAAATATGTCCCTTTATTCAGAAGGTTCCTGTAGGTTTAGGAATCTGTCCTTGAGGCTGAAATTTTGGGCTTTGTAAGCTGTTCTACAGCTTGTTTCTAAGGACCTGATCCTAAGCTCTTGTCCTCTACATCTCCGTGCCTGCCATTCTTTGTGCCACCACTGGTGTCTGTGCAGCAGCCACATGTTCATGTGATGAGAATTACTCTAATGAAGTTTCAGGTAGGTAGGTAGGTGGATTTACAGACCATTTCCTAGGCACATAATTCCCTTAACTAACCTCATGGAGAATGTTACACTAATAGAGGGGAAGGGGAGAAAAAGCGTAACTGGGGTTGGGCCCATTTGGAGAGCAGGTGGGATCACCCCTTTGGCAGTATCTCCCACAGAGGTTGACTTAAAGCAATTAGGACTTTAGAACTGAGTTAGTGCTTGCTAGGGAGATACCCGGGCTTCTAGGGAGTTCAGCCGCTGAGTGGTCTATTGTCACCCATGTAGATTTCCTTTTGGGACTCAATCATCTGCACTCAGGGTCGGTTGGACAAGATACAGGGATTTCCTGCATGATCTTTTCTTTCATGAGCTGCTTACATGTTTGCCACTTAACTTCCTCCAGCTTGGATGGACAATTGAGGGTAACGTGAATTTTAAAGTTCACACAGCTACATTTATGTTCTCCCTTGCATGAACTTTATACTACTTTATTTCATTTTTGTATTTATGCAATATTGAAGTATCAACTTCCTTTAGGAGGATGAAGCTTTGTGTTTTTTGACACACACAGACACACACAGAGTCTGCTTGAGGTATCTCCTTTCTGCAGAATATTTGCATGCCTTTAAAAGTGGTTGCTGAGTGTATCTGTAGCCTTTGTGGTAGATGCAGTTAGGTGATGGCAAAGCAAGGCTTCATTGTGAAGAACTGGCAATTCAGAATAAGCCCAGGACATGACGTACCAAAAAAGAGAGCTTCTATTGCAGAGTAACTTACTGCTGATAGGCCAAGTCCATGTCCCACTGAAGTCAATGATTTAGCTTCAGTAGATGTAGTATTTGTCACAGATGTGGCCAGTTGCCATGTATAAAAAACTATTCGTGTGCCATTTCCAATGGTGTGTTGCTCTGAAATTGTGTCAGAATTGGAACGCTACCCAAAGTATTGTCTTAAGTTGGGCTCTGAAGAATCTTTCCAGGGATTCTTCCTTTTCTTAAAGTTTTGCAGTATAGGTGAATGATTTTGTGATACATTTTTCTTGTATCTGATTTTCAGGAGGCACAATCAATCAAGAAATTACCTACCTTGATTCACTCTGGATTAGTGGCTGTTTATGGCACGGTTGTTTTGAATAGGATAGTTCTCTTTTTGGGAACAGATGATGGACAGCTACTGAAGGTAAGCTGAGTGTGGCAGTTCTGCCCTTTTACACCAATTGTTGCTATGTTCAAGTGGGTAAATATTTCCTTGTTTAGGCACTGTATTATAAACAGATATGATCCCCTGAGTCTCTCTTTTTTGTTCGTGAAATAACTGCCACATTGTCACTTGGAGAGCAAGATAACTTTCAAAACCAATTATGTACCCTGTCTAAAATTCAAGGAAACATTTCATTAGACTGGTAATGCTAATGAAAGTATTAATTTATGGACTGCAGAGGTCTTACTTATTCTGTCTCTTATTTCCTTCCTTGCTTTGATTTTTAAGAAGAAATATTAAATATTGTTAGATTTTGGAAGCATATTTATTTGTTTGTTAGCCTATCTGTTTGATGTGAATAGCTGTCTTTTAAAGAGAAAAGTCAAGATTCATTTTGCCTTAGCTTCTCAATAGTTGACTAAGTATGCTAACTTAAATCAATCATCTGGAAATGAAAGTCATCTTATCTCATTATCAAACATTTCAACCGTCCAGTCAGATGTTTTTTATGCTTGAATTTTTTCTGTGTTTTGCAAGAATGTGCATTTCCTGTCTAAACTGCAAAGGATGACTCTCATTCTTTGTCTTTATTAAGCAGACATTTGGAGAGGAATATAGCAGAGACCTTGAAAAGCTTTTGCCCATTTATTTTCATTGTGCTTTGGATAATGAAAAATGAAATTGAAGTGCTCCCTGTCTCCTTAACACAATGGAGACCATGAACACATCTCCTTTTTTTAGCCATGAAAAAGCAATGTTGGTGCGTTTGTTAACTTGTAAAGTAATGTTTGGTTCCCTTGAATTCTGTGCAAAGGGTGATGGAAAATGGTAAAGCTGGGCAAGGTAAGAAAAAGAAATACCATCACAGATGTATATTTACAGAAGCCATGGAGAAACTTGTGTAAGTTCCTTTTTATGTTGTGGGGATCTGGATATTAATTTGTTTTCTGAAGGCCAGTACTTTGTCCTCCATTCATAAGCGTACATAATACATACTTTGGGGTATAGGCATCTCTTCCACATTCAGTTTCTGCATCAATCAGGAACATGCTTGGTAGAAGGCATATTTCATGTGCTAAACCAGTGCCAGATTCAGTGCAAAATGTGTCTGGCATGGATTTTGTTGAAATTCTATTCTAGTGGTTTTTTCATTTTTCTCTCTCCAGTTTGAGAACCAGTGCAGTAGGTGAATTGAATCATGGCACAGTAATTCATCTCAGAAGGTTTGATGTAGCTGAAATTAGGCTTTTGTTTAAAATGTTGACTGATCAAACTTGTGAAAGATTAAATTCCATGTGTTTTAGGCTATTCTTAATGAGGATATGGAATCTAATTGTCCAGAGGTTTTGTACGAAATTGAGGAAGAAACCTCCATTTTCCACAAACTTCGACTTGATCCAGTGAATAATAACTACATCTATCTGTCCTCTGCCAATAAGGTAAGTACAATAATAAAATTATAAATTCATGTAAACTACTGCTTGAAGGGTTTCTACCCCTTTATATGCGAAGCATCAGTTTAGGTCAGAGTTAGACTTTTAATATCCAACTTTACTTCTAATACCTGGTTATGTTGTCTAAATTTGGACTCCATAGAGCTTCTACTGTCATGGTGGTGCCCAGTGTTGCTATGATCCAGCAATACCTTTAATCCCATGCTTATTTTATGCCATTCTGTCAAGAGAGTATTTGTTACTGTTTTTCATGGAGGCATCACTCAGAATCAAACTTGAAGGTAGCAAAGAAAAGTTGTACACTCTTTGGAGACAAAGTTCCTCTGAATTAGCAATTCAGATGTTGAAAGGTCAGGGTTTGCCAGTCCGTTAAGGAGTTTTTAGTGTGGAGAAGTCTCTTAATTTGAGAAATGGCTTTGAAGCCTTAGTTGCTATGAAATCAGGGATAAAATTCCCATTGTCTTCAGTTAGGCATAGACTTTAAAAGAACAGGACAAACTGAAAGCACAATGAGGAGTGAGCAATGTGTATGCATAGTGAGGCCAAGGAGTTCAGCAATTGCTGAGAGTTCCTGCACGTGAGCAAATGTGTCAGAGCTGCATGTCAAGCAGTGAGTGGCTCCCAGGAGCCAGTGCAGTTGTTGCAGCACATCCTGCAGCAGGGCTACTCAGCAGCTCAGAAAATCCCTTTGTCTCACCAGCAGTGGGGAAGATGCATTGAAAACACAAGGGCTGGCTGTCTGTCTTATCTGGACAGGATTTCACACAGCATTTAATTACCTTCATTTACAATAAAATTACTTTTCCAGCAGTGAACTTAACATTTTAACCTGCTGTCTCAGAGTGTGGGTAAATTGATAGGAGAACCCCTGACTGATATAAACCATCTATCACAAATGCAGAAGGAATCAAAATTTCAGGCAAAAGTATATGCAGGTATTCAAAGTAAGACTTGATTTTTCTATAGTTTTGGTAAAAGAGGAAGTTGTTACAGAGAAAGAACAGCTTTTAGGTATAAATATGCCTCTCTGATCATCTCTTGGAACTGAACTAAGGCTTCAACACTGTCCTTTTTAACTTGCTAGTAATCTAGGATTTTGACTGTTTCCTGAACTGATTATCTCACACAGCTTCAGATAAATTGAATTTTACAATATGTATTTTACAATATAATTTTTAGAATATATTTTATATTTTATTTATTATATATATTATATATTATTATTACAATATAATTTTACAGAAAGCCATATATCCTTGTTTCTGTTCACAAAATATAGAAACTTTTAATTCTTGCAGATTTGTTAAAAAATGGTTTGAATTAGTTTTTCGTACTAAGATCATTAATTCACATTTTTATTAATAACATTATTTGTATCTGTATTCAGTATTTGTAATCAGCNGGTTTTTTCATTTTTCTCTCTCCAGTTTGAGAACCAGTGCAGTAGGTGAATTGAATCATGGCACAGTAATTCATCTCAGAAGGTTTGATGTAGCTGAAATTAGGCTTTTGTTTAAAATGTTGACTGATCAAACTTGTGAAAGATTAAATTCCATGTGTTTTAGGCTATTCTTAATGAGGATATGGAATCTAATTGTCCAGAGGTTTTGTACGAAATTGAGGAAGAAACCTCCATTTTCCACAAACTTCGACTTGATCCAGTGAATAATAACTACATCTATCTGTCCTCTGCCAATAAGGTAAGTACAATAATAAAATTATAAATTCATGTAAACTACTGCTTGAAGGGTTTCTACCCCTTTATATGCGAAGCATCAGTTTAGGTCAGAGTTAGACTTTTAATATCCAACTTTACTTCTAATACCTGGTTATGTTGTCTAAATTTGGACTCCATAGAGCTTCTACTGTCATGGTGGTGCCCAGTGTTGCTATGATCCAGCAATACCTTTAATCCCATGCTTATTTTATGCCATTCTGTCAAGAGAGTATTTGTTACTGTTTTTCATGGAGGCATCACTCAGAATCAAACTTGAAGGTAGCAAAGAAAAGTTGTACACTCTTTGGAGACAAAGTTCCTCTGAATTAGCAATTCAGATGTTGAAAGGTCAGGGTTTGCCAGTCCGTTAAGGAGTTTTTAGTGTGGAGAAGTCTCTTAATTTGAGAAATGGCTTTGAAGCCTTAGTTGCTATGAAATCAGGGATAAAATTCCCATTGTCTTCAGTTAGGCATAGACTTTAAAAGAACAGGACAAACTGAAAGCACAATGAGGAGTGAGCAATGTGTATGCATAGTGAGGCCAAGGAGTTCAGCAATTGCTGAGAGTTCCTGCACGTGAGCAAATGTGTCAGAGCTGCATGTCAAGCAGTGAGTGGCTCCCAGGAGCCAGTGCAGTTGTTGCAGCACATCCTGCAGCAGGGCTACTCAGCAGCTCAGAAAATCCCTTTGTCTCACCAGCAGTGGGGAAGATGCATTGAAAACACAAGGGCTGGCTGTCTGTCTTATCTGGACAGGATTTCACACAGCATTTAATTACCTTCATTTACAATAAAATTACTTTTCCAGCAGTGAACTTAACATTTTAACCTGCTGTCTCAGAGTGTGGGTAAATTGATAGGAGAACCCCTGACTGATATAAACCATCTATCACAAATGCAGAAGGAATCAAAATTTCAGGCAAAAGTATATGCAGGTATTCAAAGTAAGACTTGATTTTTCTATAGTTTTGGTAAAAGAGGAAGTTGTTACAGAGAAAGAACAGCTTTTAGGTATAAATATGCCTCTCTGATCATCTCTTGGAACTGAACTAAGGCTTCAACACTGTCCTTTTTAACTTGCTAGTAATCTAGGATTTTGACTGTTTCCTGAACTGATTATCTCACACAGCTTCAGATAAATTGAATTTTACAATATGTATTTTACAATATAATTTTTAGAATATATTTTATATTTTATTTATTATATATATTATATATTATTATTACAATATAATTTTACAGAAAGCCATATATCCTTGTTTCTGTTCACAAAATATAGAAACTTTTAATTCTTGCAGATTTGTTAAAAAATGGTTTGAATTAGTTTTTCGTACTAAGATCATTAATTCACATTTTTATTAATAACATTATTTGTATCTGTATTCAGTATTTGTAATCAGCTTTCTCTTTTTCTTTTTCCTTTCCTTTTCTGAAAATGGCTGGCTAGGATATTCAAGCTGAATGTAAAAGTATAGATACATGCAATATAGCCACAATTATCTACATTTACTTTTTGAAATGGCATTTTCATGCATGCTAAGCAGTTGCATGCGTTTGTTCTAGTGTGCACATGCAGTAACCTGACATGGTGATGCAAACACAGATGCATTTTGTTATGCGCATGCATTTTTGGATGCACCTTCATCAATCATTTAAATATCTCAGTTCTGAGGAGAGGAAAATGGTGTTCTGCGAAGCAGAGCATTATTTGTAAAATATATCTCCTTTCTGTTACTATCTATAATTCACTATGCTAATCAGTCGTTCTTGCATTAATCTGCCCATGCTGGCCTTTGAGTAGTAGAACCAAATTGTTACTGTCAGAGGTGTTTCATTATCTGATGGCAAAACACAGCGTCTGCAAAATAGGCTGCATATTTCTATCCAAAGGTCTTCTGGCAGAGGGGAATCCAAAAGGAGACTTCCCCAAAGGATTTGTGCTTGGTTGCTGTCAGATTTTTAATGGTAACCATTAAATTCACTGTTTTCTGAAGGCTGTTTTAATTCAGCGTGTTACTGCATTCTTTGGTTTCAGGTGAGAAGAATACTGGTTGCAAACTGCAGTAGATACGGTTCTGAGCAAGAGTGCTTATCTGCAAAGGATCCCTACTGTGGATGGTGCTCTTTGAGTCGAAGGTATTTTTTAGTATTTTAGACTGTCATTTAAAAGCACAGCATCATTAGTTAGTCAGTGTACATTTTGACTGGCTTGGGCTTATTCAGCATCAAGATTTTATCTACTGAATTTTTGTGGAATCAGTCATAGCCATAAATGTGAGACACTTTCTTGTCATGTGAAAGGGAACTCTGCACCTTCTAAAGACTATGAAACCCTCCAAATTTTGAGATCTACCCTTAAAATATATGTTGGGCTAAGAATATTAAATTATTTTGCATTTAGAACAGATATTTTTGCTTTCCAGATTGACAGAGGAATGAAATCGTATACAGGTTATTACTTACTTGTTCCGATGCACACATCACCTTGGCCTAAATAGGTTTCCCCCCTCCCTCCCACTTACCTCTTAGATATTTTTTGTGAGAGCAGTCTCTCTCTTTGCTTTCATTTTGGTGTGCTAAAACAGCAAAATTCACTTAGACAATCTCACGTAAGATACTCCTTTCTTACCTGTACTCCTTTAACCCTTTTGTGAAATTTATGCATCCTTTTAAAGTAAGGATGGCCCGGACTGTCACATTGTTCCAGAAGAAATTTCAGCTGTGGCCTTCCTTAGTGTTGTTTAATCAGACTGTTCAGGAAGCATCTTTGTGTGTTCTGGGATCTCAAACGTCTATTTCATGACAGCATCACATTGATGGGCCACAGTCATCCATGATCAAATAATGCCCCTAGGTCCTTCTCTTGGTTTGTTTTCTTTCCAGCTGATGAGTTTCTGGTCCATAACACATGGGCTGGGAGTTTTTTACTGCTCTAGGTACATGTTCTTGTACTTTATGCTTTGAAATGTCATCTCATTTCAAGGTTATCTAAATTTTCTTATGTGATATTCTTATTTCCTGTGAATGCTAAAGTTCCCAACTTTGTATCATCATCAGATGTCTACAGCATAAACCTTGTTTTATGCCAGTTTGTTCAGTGATTAAAACCTGAAACAAAAGTGGCTGTAAGATGGATTTTTGAGGAATTCTACTAGTAGCCTTCTTTTATAAGGTTAATATTACCCCTTTTGGTTTGTTTCAGTGTAAACATGACTTTGCTGAAGACCTGCTACTGTGTGTTTGCAAAGGTAGTTATTGGAAGAGAGTAGGTGTTTTTTCTGTAATGTATTTTCTTCAAACTCTCTTTTGCTACCTTGTTAGAAACTCTGTGTGTAATAGTGCTAAGCTTTTCAGGCTTTTAGTTACCTTATAAAGAGTTTGTGAATAACAGTTATTTGTCAGTAAATCCCCTGCTTATGAGGGGAATCACCAAAAGTTTCCGTCTGGTTGAAACAGAAATAATTTACTCTTTTGGCAAAAAAATTTATTACTATAAGATGACTCCTTTTCAACACCCACATTTTTATTTTTTTTTACTGTTAAAAGCTTTGCATCATGAAATATTTGCTCAGAGAGAGAGCTTTGAGCAAAGCTTTAGAAAAAGAGACAGACGTGTTTTTAGCCAGTATTTTAGTTGAAGTCCGTATATGCCCTCTGAAGTAATATATTCCATAATAATTTTGAGATCAATATGTTTTACACTCTTACAGGGAAATAAACTTTATGTAAAATGCACAGTCCATTTTTAAGTAAAATTTCCCAGGAATGCTATTGCATCTTCTTAAAGACAGTGTGAACTCAAATCCAATGTTTTGATGAAAAAATCTGCACATCTCATTGCAAGTGAAAACAAAACAAAACATTTCTACTGTTTCTATTTCTACTCTTTCTTCCATAGTGACAGGTATATACATTCTCCTTTTCACTTACAATTATTCAAAACAATTAGTTGTAGCATTGTGTGATAACTCTTAATGTTTATAGCTTTTCTATAGGTGAATCAGATTTTCCTGAATTATGCTGAAATCCGATTCCAATACAAGGCACTGATGTTTTGCATATATTTTCCATATGGAAATGACATAGTATGTTATCTGACAGGACCAGACTTACTTTTGAATTTGGGCAGTGTGTGGGACATCTGTGAACTTCATTCAGAGTTTGGTACCTTGGAGAAAGAAGGAAGCAAAAATTTTCTCTGCAAGCACATTCTCATTCCATGAGGAAATCAGTGTGCTTTGGCAAGGTGGAGAAGGCAAATGTGGTAGGATCTGCATTTAATACATCAGTGAAGCAGAGGCTTAAGTAAATATGAATGAACTGGTATGCATAGATATTGTTTTATCGTAATGAAATAAGAGGAACTCAATTTCACTTGTGTAGAGGAATCTTTAGTAGTATAAAGAAATAGCTTGCTGTGAAAGATTTTAAAAAAATCTTCACTCTGCTTTTCTCTGTACGGATATCTATGCACGTCTGAAATCTGATCCAAGAGCTTCAAGCCTTGTATCTTCATACTTATATAGAGTCCACTTCACCTTTCTGAGAAAGCCAGACTTAGTAGTTGTCTGGATCTGTATGTTAATTTTCAGAACCACATGGTTCATGATTATGAACTTATCTGTTACATTAATTCCAATGTGCTTGAAATCAATACCAATTTTCTAAAAGTAGGGATAATTCCTTTTTCAGGTGAGTGGATTTCATGTTACTCTTGGCCTGTGCAGGGCAATTGTGAGAATTTATGCTGAGGGGCATCAGATGTGACTGCTTCCTCTGAAAATGACTATTCTCCATAGCGCATTGTTTGAGTGTTAAAGGTCAGCTTTTAGAGCAACAAAAGATGCATTTTTTCCTGACATAAAGACAAATGCCCCTGGGTCCTGGGTGGCTGTTAAACTCTCACATTCTTTATTGCAGATGAAGTTCACTGCTTGTGTTCCTCAGGCAGTCTAAGAAAGCAAATAACTTTGTCCTTGGATGGTTGTAAATATTCAGCTTGACAGACAATTTTCATTTTAAATGTTTTAATATTAGTGTCATGAAATGCATACCCTTATTTAGTGCAATGTATTGCTAAATGTGCTGCCTTGCAAATTTACCTTTATAATCTGCAGCCTGTCAGAAGCTGTAGAATGCCAGTGTGAGTTACCTACATGTACCTATCTGAGAATCTGGGTTATGCACATCTGTTGATGACAGATCCCAACATCTGTGGTTCTAAAACTGCAGTGCTAATGGACTTTTGCAATCTCAGTAAAGTGACAAGAGATATAAACAAGACTGAAATTTGTCCTAATTCAGACAGTTTGAAATATGTCAGGCATATAGTCCCAGTTCATTACATTATCATTATGATCTGAATATATTCAGATGCAAAGCCCCACTAGGTTCTTGTGCAGCAGGAACTCAGTTTCCTGAGTTAGGCCACAAAGGAAGTGACCTTGTGCTCAACTGCATTTGAGCTGCCAACACCTTGATCTACAGAGAAGATGACTTTATGGTTTCTATGATTTTTGAGGTTATTTTAGGTGTTCTGGAAAGTGGTGGATATTTTTGTGTTATTCTTTCTGGAGAGAAAACACATTGTTTGTGAAATACGTTTATGCAGTGTGCTCCTCATAAAAGAGGCCCATGCTTTGCAGCTGTATATTCATTTCTAGTTGATAGCAAATAAATGGTTCATAAGGCGTGTCACTGATCATATGATTGAAGCTATACATCATCTATGTTTGGTAGAAAAGTAGGATTAGAACAATATTAGATGTTACATTTGTTTATAAATAATCAATCTTAATATTGATATATTCAGTTAGCACTTACTTGTCTTTAACTGCTAACTATATGAAATTACTTGGAATTAATCTATGAATTGTTCATTAACTGTTGAAAGCAGACAGTATCTTAAGGATTCACCTTTCAAATTCAGTGATTGTTCATCTAATTTGTATGCCTATGTTCTCTTTTTTCACGAGATGTTATAACGTGTAATCTTCATAATATATCCCAGTGTTTCTTCGGCCTTTCTTATTTTTTTCTAGTGTAGTTTCTGCTTCCTACAATTTGGCATCTATAACATTTGTATATACTTTTTGCCACCCACTTCTGAAATGGATTTTATGCTTGAAAATGGAGAAATATATTTTGAACTACCATTTCAAATCTGGTGGTTTTAGGTGAGGGCACTGACATAAAAGGAAAGGATTACCATTGATATTATTAGGAAGGAGGATGCATCTCATCAACTATATGCATGCGTAGCACAGCTCTACATCTGAGCTTCACCCTCATCTCTTCTTACACTCCCTGGAGAGAATGAGAAGCTTCTGTAGTGTAGTTTATTTCATCTTTGTATAAATGTCTGAAATAGGTTAGGTAACCTGCACCATAAAAGAACATATTTCCCACCGTAGACTGTAGGGGGAACTGGTGAGGGTGGGGGTGCATTGGAGAGGGGAGTCAGATCTAGAGCTGTACAATGAAGCAATCAAGTTGGGGATGATGAATTCCATCCCAGGCTACCAATTCCGCTCTTACTGGCCAAGCATCTAATAGTTGCTTGAGTCCTACAGATTTAATCAAGACCCTCGAGCATATATCAATGCATTGTAATTTATTTTGATAAGGAGAAGATTTTACTGATTGTTTTCCTGAAGCTTTTTGTGGTTGTAACCATATTCCTGTAAAAAAATCAATACTTTTAAATAAGTTGAAGTACAGTGTCTGAAGTCAAAGCCATGATAAGGAGGCTAGTATAATTTTATGTATACTTTTAGGTGCACATTAAAAGAAAATTGTACACATTCAAACAGCATAAATGGTTGGTATAACATTTCACATGCACCCAGTAAAGATCTGGAAATCCTGCTAAGTTTCCCTGCCAAAAATCAGGTATGTACACCCAGTTTTATGTATGTTTGTTTATTGTGACTTTAAATGTGTGATTTTGTTGCTTATTGCAGCTTCTCTTCTTTCATCACCATGATCCATAGTTCCTCTTACTTCAACAACTGGCAAATGTCTGGAAATCTCAGTAAGCTCCATGTGTCAATTAGATAAATATTCTCTTCCTCTCCTATGAAATGTATCCTGAAGCTATACTTCATGATGTTGAGTAAAACATTCAAATATCCACTGTGCTGACAAAGGCAACATTTCTGTTGTATCACTGTAGCTGCTATGTTAAATTTTTCAGTAACCATTTATCAAGTGCATTGTGTAAGTTCTGAGCTTTGTAACAAGTTAGAAAACATTCACTGGGACACTTATGCTAACACAAATTCATCTTTAAGTGCTTGATATTAGTATTTACTCTGTATCTATTCACAGCACCCACTGCCTTGAGTAGCTGGTTATCAACTTTGTGACTGGCCACTTAATCTGCACGCTATTGTTTCTGATTTCCTGATTGAATACACTAATGTGATCCTATTTGTAAAGCATTGTCAGCCAAAAACAAAGGAGAATTCATTACAATACAAATTCTGTTTCATAATTAAGTGCACTTTGGTTATGTATGCAAATGATGTCTCTCTGTGAGGATATGTGCATTTTACTTGAATATTTTTAAGACTATAACAGCATATAACACTGTTATAGCATAGTTCTAGTTTTAAAATCCAAAATTATTTCAGATTGCTCCCCTAACATGCTGTAGAGATCCATTTAATTTATGGAAGTAAGCAATGCTGTTCCTTTCAGATCTGTCTTGCTTCTTCAACTGAGAGAGTTGTGCTCCTTTGAGAGTCTACCTAGTGAATTATCTGCTTCCGCCACAAAAATTTTCATTTTGTACATTTCATAGTTTGTCATTTTCCATAAAGACAAAGGCGATGACTTAGCATGTATTACAAAAAACCTGCTGTATTCTTGTTTTTATTGTTTTATAGGTTGTTGTGACTGCAAATGTAAGCAAAATCCTTACTTTCTGTATGATTAAAATTGTAACATCTGTTGAAATGTTTTATGAAAATGTAGTGCTGAAAAATTCATCCTGCTTCTGCAATCTAACCACTCCGATGATAACTGATAATGGTACGTTTTACTATTACATACTATTGCATGTATTTAATGCTTATCCACTGTCCCTTATTACTGGAGAGTACTGCATAAATAGAGGCCAAATGAGTATGAGAGTACCTAAGGCTTTTTGTTATAAGCCATTGAAGAAAAATAATTCATGTTTTGTCAAGTGATTTGAGTATAGTCACGCTGTTCTTGATGATTAAAGTTTTGTTAATATGGAATCCTTCCTAGAACTCATGTTACCCTGTGGCTGGACGCAGTTTCTTTGGTCCATCCTGTAGCACTGCAGTGTTTTAGCAGTAGCAGTATATTTGTTTGCATGGTGCCATTAATAATTGTCTAAGGAAACTTAAGATAACTGCAGGGACAGTCAAACTAGCTGCAGCAATGGAAGCAATGTTGGTCTAGTGCTCTGTCTTGACAAACCCATTTTAATTCTTGTCTCATCTGTAAACAGAATTTGTTTTTGCAAGAAATTGTACTAGCATAAAAAAAAAAAGAAAATTTAATGATGAATGTCTAGACAGTAAATAATCTTAACATTTAATCAACTGTTTCTACCTACCTTAGACACTGTGAGAAAGTGATTGTCCAACATCGATGATTAGTAGAAAAATATGTGGTTCAGGGGCAATTTGGTGGATACATCTTCTTGACTTGATTTCATTCATCGTTCTGAATTATTGGTTGAATCATTTTGCAATAATTCCAATACTGTTTTTTTCATCAGTAGTTCTCAGAATGAGAGACCTGAGTGGTTTCTTTTGGATGTGTGGTGCTTGTGATCTTATTTGTGTATCTTATAGACAACCACAAGTTCTAGAATTAGGTGGTAAATTACTGAATGTCTAGATTTTGAGCTGTTCTTTAGGCTTTGGTCTCAAAGATCAGATGATAATACTTCACAGTGGAGTCTCATTTGACTGAAAGTAGGGAAACATCCCCCTTGCATTTCTTCAAGGGTCTATATAGAAGCACAAAGATTTTTTGATAGAGATTTGCTTCTTAAAGTTGCTTATGTTAGAATGCAAAAGAGAGGGACAGACAGCAAGCTCAAGGGATAACACGTGCTCTTACATGACTTGAAGAGGAAGCAGAAAATTCAGATAAATGTCTGCCGCTATCTTTTCCTCAATAATATAGCCCCAAAAACCTGCAATACTCTGCATGAATCGGATTCTCTTATAAAACCTTTGTGTAAAAAGAGGAATGAAATATTATCCTTGACTTACAAGGACTTGTTGTTCTGAAGAGCTCAGTGCTACAAAGAGCTCTCTCTCTCTCTCAGGAAACCCTTACCCCTGAAGGAGGTTCCTTGGAATATTTGAATCTCAGGAGCCTTTGACCTTTGTATGGGACAAGCTCCTCTGGCATCATAGAAGTGGAGTCAAGTTCATGTCCAACACTAATTTGGGAATTGAGGAGGAAAGACTGTCACTAGAAGGTGACGGCTAGAGTGATATTCATGAGTACTCTATTAAGTAAGCTCTCTTTAGTAAATATTATTAGTGGATTTTTAAGAGGGAAAGATCCAGTAGAGAAGAAGAAAATGTCCTTTACTGACCCAATCCTGAAAGCCAGTTTTCTTGTAATTATGGAATATACTGTCTTGGTTCTTTGTCTTCTTGGACTAAGGCTTTCTCTTAAGTCCATTACCAAGGATTTTGGAGTACAGTGTAATGGAAGTCAGCATGCCCTGCCTTTGCTTTGTGCCAAAAATGAGCCCTTTCACAGTGACTTTATGGAAGACTGTGAGGTCAGCTTGTGCCTGCCAGTATTACTGTCACTCATGTGCTTCTATTAGTATTAGTGGATAATGCAAGTATGAAGTTGTATTTACTATTTATGGTACCTCTTGTAAAGTGATCTCAGTCTCACAAGAGGATACACTTACAAAACTCCATTAGGTATCATTTCTCAGAAAAAAACCATTTTGAAAATACTTGCTTCTCAGTGCAGTCTAGTGCATTTTAAAAGGTCAGCCCAGACCATACAGAAAATAAGAGGCTGCATTAATTTCAACACAGACAGAATTAAGAAACCGTATTTGACAGCGTTGTTTTGGTAGTATTTATACAAACTTAAAAGAAAAGGCAAGCTTTGCCAGAAGGAGATAAATTCCTTACTTTTGTTTACCACTCCTAGCAAAATACCATTTTTCTGTAGCTCATGGTTTGAGACTTTTCTCATACATTAATGTAGGCAAGTGATTTAGGCACTTGTGTGCCAACATGTCAGATTTCTGCCAATAAATAGATTTCTGGAGATGCAAACAGGTATTTGATGACGGATTTCAGAATGGCGGTGTATACTCATCCACATCTTTAAGCATTACAATACCATTAAAATCAGACTCTTTGATATCCATTTAGGAAGGTATGTTATCATACAGTTGGTCCCCAAAGGCTGTTTCTAACTAAGCAGTTCAGGTGACCTTTGCAGTGAGCACCCGAGTGCTATGCTGACATGTGGAGCTGGGAGATACTTCTGATTGAACAATTGTAGATGGAGCTGGTTTTCATCTGAACAAGCCAGGCTGCAATAAAGACAAGGTTTCTCTACCTTTGCAAGGTAGATATACTTAAAATCTGTGTAACTTTCCTGGATTAAAAAGCTAGCTACTTCCTAGCATAGAGGAGCGAGAAAAGTCTGCACACATGGGTTTCATTTGATCTCAGGCAGTCATTCATTTCACAGATGTACACATCTGCAGGCACGCAGATGAAAGGGACCGTGGCTTAAGTGGTATATATCTAACTCTACTTTTCGATGTGGTATTCTGCTCATAAGAGAAGATACTCTTTCATACCACAGCTGCCAGTGAATTGCCGGTATAGTAATTGCTAGCTGAAATAATGGCAAATTGACTCATGCAATCATAAAAGATTTAAATAGGATGAAAATTGCTACTGCGTAGATTACAAAAGGAGACTCTTGAAACCAAGTATCTGACACACATAGAGAAGTATGATATGTTGGGGTCTCTCACATTAGGACAGTCTGTTGTGTTAGAAGACTTGAATCAGGGTCTGGCTGTGCCACAGTACACATCACTGTATGCTTTTCAGGAGATAATTTTATATCCCTGCTTCATGGTAACATTTCCTTATTTGTATCCTGACAATATTACTTCTGTTTGTCATGCAGTGGTGGCATCAAACTTAATTACTGAGTGTATTTAAAACCTTGGCACAACTCATCTGCAGGGTGCTATAGAAGGACAAAATCCAGTTCTATTTATCAGTCAAAAGTGGGAGTGAATGCGTGAGAGAAAGTGCATACTGAGTAAAGAATGGCTGAAGGTGCAGGAGCTTTCAACACTATTATTTTTAACAGTTATTTGTTGTAATATCCAGCATATATCTAACATGCACATTTTTCCAGATTGTCTAATTGTTGAAGCATCACTGTCCTCAAGCTCTTGGAATATCACACAAACATTTCAGTCAAAAAAGTAAGAGTCTGGTTCTTACTAAATTTCATTAAGGGGTTGATGTGTATGGGGTGAGTGGGACTGAAATAATTCATCCTAATTTTGGTATTTTCGAAGGAAGTACATTTCACTAAAGATAGTAAAATCCCTTTTCTTGGCACACTTCCTCTTCCTCTCCCTTTTTTTTTTTTTTTTTTTTTTTTTTTTTTTTTTTTTTTTTTTGTTCTTAGAAAGCTACTCTTCTTCTGATGACTCTCTTATTTAATGGGACCCTGGCAGCTAACTGTAGGGGAGTCATTACAATGACTGAATCTATGACAAGTGCTTGAAGAGCTAATAAAGTATGTCACAATGACATTAAAATCCTTTTTGTCCTTGGGAGAAAGGTGGATCCTTGGTACTCAGGATAAGGCCTAGATTAGAGGAGTCGAGAGATTCTGTAAAAGTCACTTTGTGAAGCTGTTTTTTATTAGATCCAGATGCCACTTAAATATGGTCCATGGCTAATGAATACAATTAAATGAGAAAGTAACATCTAATCTGCTAATATGAGTAATGAATACCTATTCTTCTGCACACATCATTTTTCACAGCCACACTCTTTTTGAGAGCTGGCAGAGGAAGCTCTAATGCCCAGTACATGGCCTAATCCTTTATGGGAGGTGGTTGTTAATATTTAGAAAGATCTGACTAATATATGCTGTAGATAACTCCAGTGTTCCTGTTCAGAACACTCCTTCCCTATACAAAAAGGCTAATCCATAGTACCTGCAATGAAATTAACTCATGGTTTTTGGGAAGTGATACATCACTTTCCTGTGCATGGAGCAACACAGGGAAGGAGTTGTCTTTCTCTAAATCAGAGCATTTCTCAGCGTGTGTGAAGAGGGGCTGTGCTGCCCTTGGCTCTCTTCCATGCTTACAGAGGCATTGCAAAGGAAGACAGGGACAAAGTAGTCTCCAGTGGGCATATTTTTTGGTAGAAGAAGGCAATAGCAAGCTGGCAATCTTGCTAGCACTACACACACACAACAGAAGTTCAGACAAGCTGCTAAAGAATTAGTGAGGTTTTTCTGCCCATTTCTGGTTAAAAAGGTCTACCTGGCCACTCATGTACTGGAGTAAACCACAGCAAAATGAAACCAAAAGTGTTCCATCTGCTTCCTGCTTTTTTTGAAATTTATGACTTTCACCATCTCAGCACAGATTGCATCTCGTATGAAATTTCTCCTCAAGATAAACACAACAGAACAATAGGCTTGGAGGGTAAACATGGGTTATGTGTTTTATCCATTTCATTACATGTTCACCAGGTTGTTCTCTTGGGTTTATGCTTTTTTGCTGTCACTTGAAATTTCACATTAATGACTGAATCTAGATTGAGTTCCTGTGTCTTACAAAAACTCTTTTTCTGTGTTACCAGCTGCTCACAGTGTATACACAAGGGTGAATGTGCCAGCTGTAAATGGAATCGTGTCTCCCCTGCCACCACCTGCCAGGTGAGGTTTGCTGGGGAGAACTGGAATCCCCTGTGATGCCTTTTCTGTGTATTTTTTTACGGTTGAGCAGCAATCTGTCTCTTTTTTGTCTGACATGGAGAAATGCTGATTTTTTTTTTTTCAGGATAATTGTAATGCAGCTGCTTCCAAGGGGATCACCACTGCACAGAAAACAGAGGTTAGTTAGCATTTTAAGATCAGCATTGTAATGGTTCTGAGGGTTGCGGGAGAAGGTTATTTAAAGTGAGAGGACTTTGCAGAAAGAATAGGGATATGGATGAAAAGGCAGTCAGTTGGTAGGCAGAACCTGGGTTGATACTATTTTTTCTTAGTGCTTTGTAGTGTCAAAAGGTACCAACAAAACCTTGTGTTTCAGATCCAGGCATTGAGACAGTGAACACTGCAATTGTCATGCAGTATTTACAATATTGCTTTAAATGCCGAAGTCCCTGTACGCTCTATTTAGGCACTCCACAGGAGCCAGCACGCTGAGGGCTGGGACATGTAAGCTAAGCAACAATGGAAAAAAAACACAAAGGAGAACGTTTCAGACTTAATCTCTTACCTAGACTTAAAAGCATGTTTGAGTTTTTCTGTCACAGACAACTCTGTGAAACTAGGCTTCAGATTCTCAAACCTCTTCCTCATTTTATGCAGCCAGATCACAATGCCTCCTGAAACATAGCTTCCAGGGGAGCAGAAGGAAGGGGAGCGTGTGCCACCCAGTTTCTGCGTAACAGAGAAATGGCTAGAGGATGAGTCCAGGGACTGAAATCTCTGGGTGTTAGTAAATCTCTAGTTCACACTTCTAGAAAAATGTCCCTGTTTCCAGGCTGTAGACAAAACTAGAGATGGAGCTACTCTCCATCCATCATCCCACACAGGCTGGATCACTGGAAAGGAAGAACTGTCACTGGTGCCTTCTGAATCTGATTGCTGAATTCTCCATAGTAATCATACGGGCTGTATGTGTGCATACAGGCTCCATTATTTGTCTCATAGGCCAGCCCTTTGACCTTCTGCTTCTTAGGTCAACACTTTAACCACAAGGTTATCCCTTCATTCTTTATGGAACCAATATGTTTTTATTTTCTCATAAAACTGAGTGATCTTTTGTCAGTGGTTGCTTATGACGTGCGGGTGTTAGGAAAGAAATGAGTAGTGAAGAGAAATTTGACTGATGAGTAAGTACATAGAGATTTGCTTCCTACACTTTTTGGTTTCTGCTTCTCTGTGAGTGATGCACGGTTGTTATAAATAGCGACTGTGTTCTTATCTGTAAATGTTTCATTAGAACAATCCAAACTTTTACCTCTGAAGGCAGAAATTACCTCTTAAATTAAGCTATTCAGCTGATGTTTCTTAAACAAAATCACAAAATGCATTTTGCTTTTCTCAGAGACAAGTAGGATTGTAATGCTTGTGCTTCTAAGCGTTAATATTCAGGATTTGGTCTGCATTTAAAGCATTATGTCTGGTGAAAGAAGAGAGGAAATTCTTCTTTGCTCTGCTTCCAAGTGCATTAATTTGACATTGGTAAATAGTTGGAATTGCCTGGGAGATGGCTTTCTTCCACATACCTTATCTTGGAAAGACAGTGATGGACAAGGCAGTGAAAGCACCAGAGGCAGTGCAAAGGCAGATGTTTATTTAGAAGTGATTGATCCATTCAGAGGGCTTGAAATTGCATTTGAAATCCTGCTCTCCTTTGACTGCTGGTACTTTATGGAGAACATAGTGGAGAGTGTAGAAAGAGGATTTGTGTTTTCCCACAACCCCAGCCGAGCATTTAGATTAATATACTCTTTTTCGGTGGCAGCTCCAGCCCTCCTCCTGACTCCAGCTGCTGGTTTCCATGCATTCACCTTCCCCCTCCCTGTGCCAGAGCCGCAGTTGAAGTGGTTGGATTGAGTATGCTTGGCTAGGGAACTGATTTGGATGGAAATAACCGTTGTCTTTCAGCAGGTTATTTTTCATCTGCACCAGTTCCTTGATGCAGTTCTTCGGGGCCCTGTGCTAGCAGGGCAGGAGGGACCATGCCAGAGAGGAACTCCCTAGAGTGGCAGAGGCTGCTTAGCCTGGGTCCCTGCCAGATATCTCTCCGAGACCTGCAGCCATGCTAACCACACCTCTCAGGATGTGGCTGCCACTGTTTACACAGCCCCAGGGAAGTGTTAGGCTGTCCAGGGGGCAGGGGAAGGGGTTGCGGCTCAGAAATATGGAGCTCTATCGAAGTTGACAGGGCCGTGCTGATTTACATCACCTGAGGCTTTCTGTATGTCTCTGGATGTTTACATTTTCATCACATACCTCACAACTAGTGATTTTTATAAATATCCTTCTGCCTCTCTGCTGTCTCCTCTTTTGCTACTGGGCATCTCTCCCCCTGCCACGTAGCAACTGGGATGTCAGCGGCTCTCTGGCGCTGAGGAAATGAGCACCACAGACCCCAGTGAGGACACTAGGTCCCTCCTGCATTCAGGGAGGAAATTCATGGTGTCTTTTGCTGCTCAGGGAAGTGTTGCAGTCAAGCCAAGTGGGAAGCAGGCTCTTGAGTAGCTGAGGCCAGCTTACCTCAGTGCCATAACTACATTGAGTCCATGAGTCCAAGGCAGGATGCTGCGAGGGGGGCTGTGCTGTGTAGCCACAGGGAAGGCATGATTTCAGAGGGGACTGAAACTGCCAGAGTGAACAGTCCTTCCCATGATTTCTTTATGATGTAAGAAAAGAAACAAGGCAAGCTGAGCTGAGCCACCTGTGGTGTGTGTGGTGCCTGTCAGAGAGACCAGTGGGAACCCTGAAGCATCGCAGCATCCCGTTGCAACCCTGGGCAAGGGACGCCTCACATTTCCCTCCCCGGGGTTCACAGCCCTGATGCAGCTCTGGGAGATCTCCGTGTGTTTGTGTGATCCTGCAGTACTGTGGTGCTTCAGGGCTCCCTGCTGGTTACCAGTGAGAGCCCCACAACAGTGTTTTACTCCTTTCTGTTGTATTTTACTTCTGGATTTGTGTGAAGATGTTGACTGTCCCCGTTGTGCTGGAGGTTGGACGCAAGCAGAGGGCGAGGGCATGGGTGGAGAGCAGCAATGGTGGTTTGCTGACTTTAATCTCTTAGATTTCTGCTTCAGTTGTCCTGTCCCAAGGATTAAACTGATTCCCAGGTAATTGTGGGAGTAAATTTTCCCCCTAGGCTGTTTGTGAGGGATTTCCTTTGCCCTCCTCCATTATCCATACCAGAGGTCATCTTGGAGGCCCTTTAACACGCCCTCTGACCTCGGCCTTTGCACTCCCTTGCCATTTCCTAATGCACAAGTTGCAACTTTCAATCAGTGATGACAGGTGACATTTGCTCTGGAGTGCTCTGGTGTTCAGTGAGCCATAGTGGCGTGTGGGGACAATGTGCTGAAATGGGCTAAGGCTGTGTTTGCAGAGGATGGTATTGTGACGCTGATGATCTTCGCAGGCCACCAGCCTGAAGTCTTAGTGCTGCTCTGGGTACATGACAGGATTAGTGGAGAGAAAAACTTGTGGAATGGACTTTCCTAGAGGTTTTGCACCAGTACCCTTCACAGGGTCAGGAAGCATGAACTGCCCAGTGTATGTATCCACAGGTGCACAGCAAAAATGAGGACAATCACAATACTCTAAAAACTCAATTTAAACTAGTATTATAGGCAGTCCAAAATCAAGCTAGAAATCATTTGCCTGAGGAGGTCCCAAACAGTTTGTGGTTTCACATGCGTGTTTTCCTGTTTTTTTGAATGTTTCAGTTTGTTGCCTGAAAGATAGGCAAAGAGGAAACCGTCTGTGTGATTACAGAACTGGGGAAACAGCAAAACTGATTAAACATGAGATGCTGTCAAATGTATCAAGTAAATATACTAGGGAAAAAACATCTCTCTTCTTGCTCAGTAGTGTTAGTAAGTTAGAACAATTAAATATAGACAAAGAAAAGCGCAATTTAAACATTGGCCACATTTCTGTAAGACTGTGACAGCATCAGAGCAAACTAGAATTATTCTTAAATGCTGGAGAACTTCTTAGCATCTAAGTGAAATACCAAAAAATTCCCCTGCAGTTGTGTTGTGCCTTTAGTTCTGTGTATGACTTTGAAAAGACTTTCTAGTAAAGCTAATTCTGGGACTCTTTCTCAACTTTCCATTTGAGAATTTGACCCCACTTCCCCTTTTCAGGCCATGAAAGATGCCTTCATTTGTTCCTCTGATCTCTCATAGTGACAGCACCATGGATTTTGTCTTGCGTTGTTTCTTACCTCCTCAGGGGTCACACAAAATGTATCATTTCAAGCTGTGTTTTTTTGGTACCTCCCTTCCAGTTTGTCAGACTGTGATTTCTTTGGGCAACTTTGTTACGAGATAAATTGAAATATAAAATATGAAGATAAAAATAGTTGGCTTGTAAAGAAGTTGTGATTGACAGTACTTTCCAGGATTAAATTTAACAATATTAGAAATTATTTATAAAAATGTATCCTAGTACCATAAAATCTGTATTCATGAGTGGTAGTTTTTTGTTGCAGCTGTTGATTTTCTGCCTAGCCTGTTTATAACCGGATTTTGTTTTGCTTTGTTTCCTAATAGCATATCAATATTCAATCCATTGAACCTTTGTGGATTTCTACATTAGGCAAAAGTGAAATAACAGTCAAAGGAGAAAACTTTACACATGCATCAGGCATAAAACTGATACTGACTGGAATCACTGGCTGTAAACCAGATGTGTGAGTTCAACTGAAAAATAATACTATTTACTTTGCATGGTGAAAATTTGAAAATTATGCCTGTGTTGTTCTAGCAATAGAGTTGGGTGACAAGTTGTTATGTACCTCTCCCCAGCAGAGCAGGGGATGCTCTACACCTCTCTAGTTCTACTTCCTCTGTAAGTTTCCAAAGGATGGAAATAAATTTGTTGTTTGGGTACAATACAAGGGATGGAAGGGTAGGTGATCAGTTCTTTCAGGAGTAGTAGGGCAGTTCTGTACGTGTGGTCCTCTCTTCTTTTAGCAAGCTAGAAGAAGTTAGGTCACAGGAAAGACTCAGCTTTTGTTTGACTGTCTTCTGCTTCAAAAGGTTCCCCATATATTCTAGGATTCTGCTTGTGAAAGCACAGACACCATGCCAGGGAAGAAAATATCTCATGCAACAGCTCCTGCTTTCCTCTGTTGATGATTCTACAGTGTAACCCCCTAGATAATTAGGCTATCTTATTCTGAATTAGTTATTTTCAGGTGCAGCTGCAGTGGCTGCCTGTGATTACCAAGGTCATTTTGCATAACTAGCACTTGAAAAAGTAGTGTTCAGTTTTCACTTCAACCATGAATTTCCAGGGGACCACAGACAACAAAAGGAGAGAAGGATGGAAAGACAGGAAGTAGAGAGAAAGAGGAGGGAGAAAAGAGAGAAAGAAAAAGACGATGAAGATCCTCATACTTGAGTAGCTCATGGACCATGTTGGTAGCACAGAGAAGTACACAGTAAACAGCAAAATCGCACATTGCATTACCTAGCCTCATCCCAAGGCCAATGTCTATACTGGCTTCTGTGATTATTGTGTCACATAGAAACCTCATTCAAAAGATGCCCTACTTTGTCTTTTCAAATCCCAACTCTCTCTTTCCACCTCCATCTGGCAGCTCAGGAAGAGATTCTGTTCTCTTTTCTCCTTGTCATTTGCTGTAGGTCATAGACTTTGTGTAGTAATGCATGACATCTGTGTTTCAATGTTTGTTTTCTTTCTCCTCCAGCATTAAAGTTAGAAATGTGCTAAATGATACGCAAATGACATTTGCTCTCCCACCAACACGTAAAGAGGCCAAAAGTATATGTATACAGTCTAATGAGAAAAAGTGTTCACCACCAATGACTCTGCATTATGTTTCACTGCCATCATGTTCTAAAATCACACCAAATACCTCCTGGATCAGGTAGATTTTGTCTTTCTATACTTTTTAAGTATTTATTCAAATGCAGTTGTACTGAGCCAATATGAGCCTTCTTCCTTGGACAGATGCAGGTGATGCAAATTTGGAAGACTGCAGTAGCCTGTTGTGGAGGATTAATTTACACACATGAACTAGTTTAACAGATAATTTAATTTGATGACTGCAAGGTGGATTCAGGTGTTTGCAGGATTTTTTGAACTTTTTCTTGCCCACCTCAAGACTCCTTTACAGAAGTCAAAAATAGTCTATTCAGACTAAAGATGAATCCAAAATATGGGTAGCATGCATAAATTACCTCCAATTAACTTTGATTTCTTGATACTAGTATACCCTTCACCTGCAAAGCAGTATAAAGTGTCATTAAAATAAAGGGAAAATAATCACCCCTGCAATGATATGTACAGACTTTATGATGAGGCTCCCTAAAACCAAAAAAGCCCATTTCAAGCCTCTGCTGTGATCTGTGGGAGACTCACAGATCTGGTGAAAGACTTACAGGGTGGTTTTCTAGATATTTCCAGCACAGCTTTCTACCTGTCCCTCTGCCTGCACAGTTTTTACCCGCTTTCAGGTTCTTAATCTGCTATCTTGTCATCAAGTGTGGATTTGAGGTAATGAGTTGGGCTGGCAGCTGCAGCAGCTGAGCCCCTAGGATGCATGCACTCATCTCCAGGTGAGAGGCAGCTCAGGCAGCTGGAAATTAATAATACCTTAAACCACTCCAACTGTGTTCAGCAGAGATTGTGAGCCAGAGCCCTCAGATCATTGTGTGTGCTGAGACAGATGGTCTGAACACTGCCAAGAATGTTTCCTGTCAGGTGCCTGGCATGATCTGGTTGTCCTGAAGAAGGCAGGAACTAAGCATAGGCAGGGCTGTGCTGAGGCAGTGAAATACCATGATGCTCTTTCTTCAAGAATATGAAATCATGGTCTAGTTCTTTGACTGCATGAATAGGAAACAAGGCGAAGAGTCCCTGAAAAAGGGTATACGTGTATATGCAATCAAGTCATTTGGCTTTGATGTAGCAAAAGTATTTACCATTACATTATGAGGAATGAGTGGAAGTACACTGTATAGCTCAAATTATCTTGTCCTGCAGTTTGACTTTCTCATCTCCTACCCGAGCAAAATACACATGAGTAGTTTATTCATAGCTGAAGCCTTAATGAAAAACTTGTTTGTGGGAACACAGTAATATTAGCTTCCCATCCTTCACATCTTTTTTTTGGTTTTGCAGTGGTGGTCGCAAAATTACTACAACTGGTAGAAATTTTAATGTGGTGGACAGTGTGATTATCTCAGATGACCAGAGATCAAACCTCACAGTAAGTCTAAATCTCCTTTATAATACCAAAAAGAAGTGTCTTAATGGATTAGATTTTGTTCCAAAGGTTTGTAAAGATCTCAGTAATTTCCAAACGCTTGTGGGCACATGTCCATCACCCTACTGAAATAAATATGACCACTTGTAGGATTTCAGCTGCACGAATTTTTAGTGTGGATACACATAAGCTACACCATGCATAATTCCCTGAGCCTTTTTTTTGTGGTCTAGAGAGTTGTTCCAGATCTGTCCTTTTTGAGTTCCCCCAGTCACCACATATGGGTCTGTTGGAAGGAAGTGTGCGATACTTCTCTCTGGCTCTGTGCTGAGAACCCAAATGGTGCCACTGCCTCAGCAAGGGGCAGCAGACTGGAGCTGCTGTTGGGATGAAACCTCTTCTCCAAGTATGTAAGGCGCTAGGCATCTTGTTGACCCTTGCAACGCAGATACTAGCATACAGCAGCATCACCCAGTGGAGTAAACAATGACCCAATGCTACAATGACTGTAGCAACACCCCTTTCACTGGAGTTAAGTCGGAAAGAGTGAATACCCAGGCCTGCTGGAGAGTTTGTCTTACTCTTGTCACCTGCACTGAGGGGAAGGAGGGAGAACTGGCTGTCTCAATTCCTGTCTCACTCACTGCAGGAAAGAGTTACCTTAGCACTGTGCAATCAGCCTTAAAGCTGCGTGCAGAGTGTGTATAAATGTGTTTAAAGGTAGACACTGGCTCAACACAGAAATTTTCCTGGGTGCTCTTCATGCAGCCCTGATCGCAGAGAAGAGGTTTAGCAGGTATCTGTGTGAAGTCAGGAAGACATTAAAATGAGTTTTGAGCGCCTCTGTTTGTAATTGTACCCATTGTTGAGTATTTAATGACCGTTACCACTTTGCTATTGCATTTCTAGGTCTCTAGGTGTCCTGGCAATACATCTGAATATCATTACTTAACACCAAGCCTGAGCCATGCAACAGAGGGTAAAGTTGTTGATATGATGTTAAAAGTGGATACCACCTTTATACCATGTGTCAAATTGCACTATCACCCTGACCCAGTGTTCATTAACTACCAGCTGCACACTGAACTGGATCCTGATCTGGAATTAAAAATATATGTAAGTTTGAAAGTATTAAACTACAATTCTACATTTTAAATAGTGTTTGGGGGTAATTTTTTTTCCTACTGTATTTAATGACTGTTTATTGTCTTCAATTTTTTTCTCTCTAGAAAGAAAATGATAACTTGAATATTTCTAGAACTGAGGTAGAGGTTTATCTGTCATATATGAGTGGTGCACAGACCAAAAAGATATGGTTCAGTGTCCAAAATATTACCAAAAAGCCAGATCGTAGCACCATACTGTGCAAATTCAAAAGGGAAGGAACAGACAAGATTGACTTTTCCACAGTGAAAGTTTTTGTAAGTAAAATTCCATTTCGTTGCAATTCAACAGTGTTTGAATGTTTATACAGGTGAAGTAAAATCCTTTCATGATGAATGTTCGTTATTGAGGGAGGAACTGGATGCATTTTCTTCTTTTTTGGTACTTGGTAGTACAGTTTTCTTCCTCCTATCTAAGTGTGCCTTCCTGGCTTAGGTACCACTGACAGTACAGAGTTCATTTTCTGTCTGGTTACCGCAGTAGTGTCAGAGGTAGGCTTTGCAGTGCAAGCTGAGCTCACTGCTGCTGAGTTCTATCTTCAGCACAGACATCATGGGAACAACATCACTGTCTCCAGGAGAACCACTCATCTTAGATCTGTAAGAAACCTGCTTCTGCAATGTGACCATGAGCAAAAGGACTGTGTCCTTCCAGGCACTTTCTCCTACTAAAGTATACAATGATCTGTCTCCGGAATCACTGAGACAGAAAAGAAGGCATTTCTGGATGAAACAGGGGGTGAAATTCAGTGTACACCGGGAAAACTAAAATGCTTTGAGCATATGGCACAAAGCCAAGGCAAATATAAGAACATTAGCATGGATGTCAGAGCTAAATTGCAGCTTAAGATATTTGTTCTGTGAATAAGATGAAGATATGAATTTTCTTAAATACAATCATCACAATTTATGAGGGAGAAAAATCATGCCAGACTCTTATTGCAGTGTGGTGGTATAAAACTGAAATAACTCTATTGACTTCGAGGCATATGGCTCATAGTAAAGACTAACAAAGCTATTCTTGATTTTGTATCACTGTTAACTGATCCCCCATCTGCGGATCCTGCCGTCTGAGACAGTTATGGCATGGAAAAGCCTTTCTGAGTTTGGTGTTGCATTTAAATATTAATGTTGCCTTGCAATATCACATGCTTCTCCTGCAAATTTCATAGGAGTGACTGTCATTGAAAGGTCACTATCTACTTCACTAAGGCAAATCAAATGCAGTAGTTACCATGTAACATTTCACTTCTAATGCCTTAAAATTATTTTTTGCAACATCAAGAAAAATTTTAAAATAGTAAATCATCACGTGTTTTTTTTAAATATTATAAATAGATCATCATAGAAGAAGTAGGGCCACTGAAGAAAGGATAAGATGGGTATAAAAGATAAGTTTGCCTCAAGAATAAATATTTCCCTTGCCTTAGTTTTCTAGAAGAAAGGGGATATTGAGTGTGAGTTCAAAGATAGAATGATCGGTCTGAATAGAGTTGTCAGAGAACAAAATGCCATTCTTGTGACAGAAGCAAGATTCAAATACATCAAGGCACTCAAGACAGCAGGAACACGATCATTCCTATCACAGCACTGAGGAAGAACTGACACATGGTCTTGTAGGCTAAGTAGGAAAGATTTTAAATAAAACTGCAGTCAGAAGACATACTGTATGACTGGAGAGCAGCAAATATAAACCTAGTATTTTAAATAAAAAAACCCCACCAAAAATCTAGGTAAAGGCAGGCTTGCTGATTTAATCTCTGTGTAAAACTTCATAGTATATTTTGAATGAGAGACTCATGAAAGACCTGGAGGTAAGTGGAACATAAGATAATTGTCAACTTCTTTTTAATGAGAGCCGATCATGCTAGATATCTATTTCATAATGAGTGATTTCCTCAGCAACAAAAAAGAGTAGATCACATGTACCTGGAAGTCACTCAGTAAACTACTTAGCATGGTGATTATGAAGATGGTAGAGGTTAGAAAAACCAGATGCTGTATATGGGGAGCTGACTCTGGGCAGTGTTGACATTCATACATATATTATTTAATATCACTAGTGACTTGAACAGAAAAATAAGGCATGCACGAATAACATTTGCCGATGACATAAAGCTCAGAGGCATTACCAGACCAGAGGAGGTTGTATAATGTCATGCAAAAAAATTAAGTTTATTTAGAAATAGAAATTGGGTTAATTCAGGTGTATCTTATTTAGTCTGTGATTCATAAGGAAAGAAATGGGGGCCACTGGACAGGAAGGTAATGGTCAAGATTAAAGATAATCTAAATATGCACAAAAAATTAAATGAATGCTTTGTCTCAGTTTTCAATAAACAAAGATGAGTAACAGAAATTTCTGCTTTAGCAATCCTTTGGTTGGACATGAGTGGAGAAAAGGAGGTGTATTAGTCACAGGATGGTTAATGTATTTAGCCACCAATGCATTTCAGCCTTAGAAAAGGCAAATGGAATTCTAGGAAGGCTCAGAGCAAAAGAACTTTCTATAGGGGCTGTGTAAACATGGAAACATCAGAGGAAAAGTAACATTTGCTGAAGGAAATAGATCTGCTTTGTCTTCTGTTCTTTGTAGCCCCAGAAATATGAAGGCTGTGTCCTTCCAGCCCTGTGGGGATTTTTTGCTTGCTTGTGTCTGTGTAGCTGCAATGTGACTATCCAGTTGGCAGGCTGCAGCTGCCCTGGCTGCTCACCTCCTGTGACAAGCCAGTGATTGCAATCACCAGATCTCTGCCTTCCCTGCTGTAACCCAAAATAATTTCAACCCAACCCTCCTTTTCAATTATCTCAGGCTCATTTCTATCCTTGGCACTTGGTGGTATTCTTTTTATGTGCCAAAGCATATTTTTATGTCTAGTCTGTTTATGGTCTTAGCTACCCTTTATTTATGTGCCTTCACAGTCCTCTTTGAGATCCTCCTTTGTGAAATTTCTTCTGCCATAATTATCAGTGGTGAATGCCTCCGTTTGGCATCTGGCAGACTTCAGCACTTTCATGTATTCCTAAGAATTAATGCCTGTCCTGCCTTTGACAAGCCCACTGGCTGTTGGGGGATGTTGTACATGTATTGTGTGCTGCATTTTTTTTAAGGACCTTCAGGAATGCTATACATCTTACAGAAAGAGGTTGAAACTTCTGCAGAGAAATAGAGAAGAGGGTTGTGGGCCAGGTGTCTTATGAAAAATTTTGCTTCCCTCATTCTTAGCATGTCTTACCTTACTTTTCTGCTCAGCAGAGTAACACTGTGAGTGCAAAGGAATGCTTTTAACTATTAACACATGCCATCCTTGCTTCAAAATGCCAGAATGTTTAGCAGAGGTTTTGAAGTGCATGAGCCACTTGACCATCTGGAGGCCAGTTCTTGCCATTCATTTGAGGGCTCTAGTTTGCAACAAGAGCATGACAAAATTTGGTGCTGCATAAGGACCTCCAGATTTTTATCATCACTGCTCTGTTATCCTGCTTAAACATCAGCTACAGTAAAAGTTAATTTTGTGTTGATTCACATATGTTTTCCTGAGTTGCTACTGTCTTCCCAATAATCCACCATGGTCCTTATGTGCCTTAAATACTTTTTTTAAAATACATTTTTTAAAAATATATTAAATGTCATTTTAAGCACTGTCCTCTATTAACACAGCCATTACTTTTCTGCAGGTCAAATTAGGAAATTTTGAGCATGAAGTCAAACCAACATCATCATACATATATTTATATGTTCTTATTTTGCTACCTATTGTAGTGGGTGTCATTATAGGTAAGTATAATTACGTATTTTCAGGTTTTGATTTGCTGAAGGGTATAATCATGACACAAACACATATACATACTTACACATGTCTGGAACTGTCAGAAACAGTCTGATGGTTTTACCCTGTTCCCAATAAGAGTGGACAAAATTAACTCTGTTCTGGTTGTGAAGTCCATCTTGTCGGACTGCTGCACATAACAAGACAGTCGTTCTCTCTGTTCTGCTGGGATTATTCACTATCCTTGTATCACAATTTAGTCCCTTCCAGCTCTCAGAGCTGGACTACCCCACTGTCGCTAGGGCAGATGTTCCCTAACAAACTGCTTATCCTCAGGCAGCATTTGTGGTGTTTCTACTCAGTCTCATTTAGATAATTTGTAAACTTGTGAATCATTACTAGACTGAGGGAGGTAAATAGTTCCTGGTTTTGGTGCTCCCTTTTTTTGATATGTTTTTGCCTGATTATATGTTTAATAAATTTCCATTTATTTTAATAAGGTTAGGTGTTTGTTCTTTTGGTTGGTTAATTTTTTTTACAGAAAGTTCATTTTTAAAAGGAATCATATCTCACACTTTTATGCTCTCAAAATAATCTTTAGAGAAGTTAACAAAATAGAAGCTGATTTCCTGTTAAAAACTACTTTTTTTCGTGTTTAATAAATGCTACCTTAAGTAGGTTGCTATTAGTAGAAATGGTTGTTAGATTCTTTGTCTCACTGTGCAGGCTCTATATAGCAGACTGTGTTGTACTTTCAAATAAAGTCGTATTGACAATTCTAAGACCTTGTTAAAAGGAATGATTTTTATGAAACATTATGGTATAGATCCAGATAACTGGGGCTCATGGGTACTGGCACACTGACAACAGTAAAACACTAATCCTCCTGGAGAGTGCAAATGTACATTAATCTTTCTGTTTCTTGAAATCATGTCTTGTATGGGGGTTTTTTGTTCTGCACTTTCTGTACTCATAATCTTTTTTTCTTCCTTTTTAGCGGCATTCATAGTTACTAGATACAAATCCAAAGAGTTAACTCGTAAACAGAGTCAGCAACTTGAATTGCTGGAATATGAGATTCGTAAGGAAATACGCGAGGGTAGGTCTAAAGAGGTTTACAGAGTTTAAGTACAGCATAATTTCTGAACTGAACCTGTCAAATAGCTCACATTATATAAACATTTTCATTTTGTAGCTGTTAAGAGTATTTTTGTGTGGATCAGTGTTCCTCTTTAATGTTGTGTGCACTGCAGTAGCGGATAGCACTGTGCTAATAGGATTGCATCTAATATTTCCTTCAACAAAAGCAGGGAAAAAAATGGATTGCTGCTTTCTGCTCATAGGAGCTATAAAAACAATCCCTCTTCCCTGAAAACTGCTTTTAAGGAACGTCTATTGGGGCCAAGTTACATTTGTGAAGATGATTTTGTGTCAACTAAACTAACTCTCTGGTTGGGGATGGGGGTGGCTTTTTCAGGATTTGCTGAACTGCAGATGGATGAATTAGACGTGGTGGATAGTTTTGGAACCGTTCCCTTCCTTGACTACAAACACTTTGCTCTTAGAACTTTCTTTCCAGAGGTAAATGTTTGCAAGTCTTTCAGTTGTCAGCCCTGACTAATATTAAAAAGTCTAGGAAGCTCAGGAAATAACTGAAGAAAATACTACACAGTAATTGCACATTGTTTTCACAAGAAACTTCTTAAAAATTACCAAAGAACACTTAAGGCTGTACATCTCTGTAAGCAAGCCTTTATGCTGTAGATAAAACAACATTCTTGAATTTTCAAGGGTTGTGTGTGTATCCATTTCTTTTTGTCCAGCCTCACTCAGCTGCTTGCCTTTCAGGCCATCCTAACTAAGCTATAATTTGTCCATTGCTCTTTTCGCTCCCATGCTTTCACTTCCCATGCTATAGCTAATTAGAGTAACAGTCAGGCTGGCTAACATACTAGCCTACATCATGACACTTCCTAATTAGACTGATGAGGAAATTGTGCTGACTTTCTACACCAAGGTGCTGATAGAAATGGTAAGATGTTGATTCAAAGGGATGCATAGAAATTCCATAAGTACTTCTGTTGTCCATGTTGGAGGTGGATATTTTCAGTGTTCATTAGAGCAGTTGGGGCCGCTGCATCAGAGGACCAGATGCCTTCTTGTGAATGTTTTATGTTTATTACTTTTTTTTTTTTGCACATTGTGATGCTGATAAATACCTTTGCCACAACTTTCAGACTCATATCATGATGTTAACCAGTGCTTACCAACATTTACCCTATTGACAGAAGCTGTGATCTCAGCTGATGTTATTTTTCTGTATAACTGACCCCAATGAGTAGTAACCCTTGTGCAGTTTAGAGCCTAACTTATGTATGTGAATTGGCTACTAGTCTTCATGTGTTACTCATTACTGTTGTGGCCAAGTCCTGCAGTCTTGTCTGCACACTGCTTCGTTTTGTGGCCATTTGTGATCCCAGTAAAAGCTCATTGTGATAAAGTTAGGCATATGTGATAGTGCAGAATCAAGGCCTTTGTTTTTTGTACAACACCAAATACGAGATACTAAGGCAGAATAATATTTAGCCATTACACATGCAAAATCCTTGTATACTTTGAGTCCAGTTCTCACACCAAAGGACACTACGAATATCGCTTCTGGTGCTACTGTGATTCCTCCAGTCTAATTTATAAGGGGTTACCAGGTGGTTTGAAGAAAGTAGACTAAGGCAATGTTACTTTCTCCATCTCTTTCCTTTCTGTTTGTTTTGTTGCTGGATATATTAAGGCTAAAATAGCATTTTTATTTTTAAGTATATATCTTTTGCTAGTGGTATTCCCCTGTCAAAACAGTAATAATCTGTAGTAGCTGAGTGGAAATGCTGTGCTTTATGTAAATAAAAAGTAAGGAAAAAGAGGCGCAAAGTCTGCCACTCTGCAGCATTCTGTAAAGACAGAATGGGAAGGACTTCTGTTTTTGCCTTGGCAAGTCTCATGCCACTGCACATCCTGAAAATTATTCCAGTTGGATTTTGTCTCAGTTTGGAATACTGATACCACAAAGGTACACTTGCTACTACTAGCTCTCTGCAAACATGTGGTGTCAGGCAAGTTATTTAACGCATTGTGTACCAATTTTCACTGCTAAGTACTTACTGTTTACACAGCAGGAGTGTCCAAACATGTCCTGTGCTGTATGAATGTGGTAGGAAAGCAGTGTTCCACTAAACTAACGTTACGGATGAGCAGAAAGACCGATGGTGTAGAGGTTGCAGCTGAGTGTCAGAAGGGTTGACAGAAGGGTCAAAGTGAAAAACCACCACTTCCTTCACTAACCTCATGTGTTTGAATCATGTCTATATTGTACTCTTTCTGCCTTCCAGTGTGCTTAATGAGCTTTGTCACATCAAACCTAAGCTGTTTAAACATGGAAATCAAAGCTCTTCACTGAGCATCTTCTGTAGTCAGTGCAAAGATGGGCAGCTCAAGAAAGGGGTTAATCCCATTTGCCTGAGACATCTCTCTCAGGGTGGGACTAGTTTAAGCTTAAAGGAGTCACATACCTAAAATTAAGAGTGATGGACCCCATATTGGTTCTGAGAGTCTTGCTTCCCACTGCTTCAATTTTGAATATTTAATCTGTCTTGATAGCTTTTAGTTTTTTTGCTTAATGCTTGTAGATGTCAAATGGATATTAGCCGTATTCTTAAAATGTTCTTGATGTTCAGCCTGATTCTTACTTGTTAAATTTGTGTTATTATTTCTGGTTTCTGTCAATTTCACACATTGTTCGGTTTAATGCTACCATGCTTGTTCCCTGTTTACAAGCATTTTTAACCTTTAATATGGTTCTGTTTTTTTCACTCTGTGTGTGTGTTTTATTGGTAGTTGGTGTAAGTGTTGCTGAAGTTCTGGAAAAATGGGAATAGTCAGTGGAGGAAGAGGAAGAAGAGTATGGTAGGAGAGAAAAGAACAGAAGGAATGAGGAAAGAGAGGGATGAAAAACCAGATATGTAGTTGAAAAATTTGATGTAAGACAGCAATCTGCGCTTGCAGCCCAGAAAGTCAGTTGTACCCTGGGCTATGTCAAAAAGGAGTGTGGCCAGTGGTTGAGGGAGGTGATTCTCCCTCTCTGCCCTTGTGAGACCCCACCAGGAGTACTGTGTGCAGCACTGGGGTCCCCAGCACAAGAAAGACGTGGACCTGTTACAGCGGGTCCAGAGAACTGTCATGAAAATGGTCGGAAGGTTGGGGCACCTCTGCTGTGAAGAAAGTCTGAGCGAGTTGGGGTTGTTCAGCCTTTAGAAAGGAAGGCTCCGGGGAGACCTCATTGCAGCCTTTCAATAAAAAGGAGGCTGACGAGAAAGATGGAAACAGACTTTTTACCAGGGCCTCTTGTGACAGGACAAGGGCCAATGGTTTTGAACTGAAAGAGGATAATTTTAAATGGGACATACAGAAGAAATTTTTTATGATGAGGGTGATGAGGCACTGGAACTGGTTGCCCAGAGCAGTTGTAGATGTGCCATCCCTTGAAGTGTTCAAGGCCAGTTGGATGGGGATTTAAGCAACCTGGTCCAGTGGAAAGTGGTCCTGCCCATGGTAGTGGGGTTGTAACTAGATGATCATTAAGGTCCATTCTAACCCAAACCATTCTGTGATGCTAAAGGAAACTAGGGGCTGCCAGCATCACAGATAAAGCAGGTGACAGTAATTGTTACTAGTGTAAATTTGGTGTTCAAGAGGCACGGACAAGGTATTTGAGTACTGGGGGCTTCCCTTTTTATGAGAGCTTTTGCTAGGACTGGATGTGCAGAGGCACCTGTGCCTCTCTGGAGACTGACAGCATGGACCTCCTGGAGAGTTCATTAGTGAACATTCATAAAGTGCCTCAAAATGAATGGAGGCAGATGAGCTCAAGTGTCACTCTGTTATGGAAACCATGTACACTGGAGGCTATCATTGCCACCTAAGAAGGATGCAGCTTGCAGCGCCCCTCGCACACCACCACATTTGAGGATGAGGGTAATAAACAGTTCTTCCTGTGGAGCATTAGTTGACTGCTGTGCTAGTGCAGCTTGGCAGCATCAATTACACACTCAGGAACACTGAAGTCAATACCAGGTCATCTCTGAGAGTTCACTTTACAGTGAACTCTGGAAGCAACTTTGCAGAAGTAACTGTGTAGTTTTTATATTGTCTCTGCTTTAGAGTCTGACATTTCTATTGTTTTATTTCAAGTAGTGTCAGGAACATGCTTGGTATGTTTAACATACATGCAATAGAAACTTTTTGTGATAAATATCCCCTTATATTTTAGTCAGGAGGCTTTGCATCCATCTTCAGTGAAGAAATGCCACAGGTAAGTTGATGTAGTGATGTGCCTTAATTAGTAATTTTTGTTTTCAGGAGTGATTGTATCCCTTCTCCCATTGCTGTCCTAGAGCACATCAGCTTGCATTTTCAGTATGTTCCATACCCTCCATGAGGAGGGTTACATGGTTTTATGTATTAAAAGAATTTGAAATGTAAGATGCTGTTACGCAATGTATATTATGACTTCCTTAAATAAAGAGAATCTAGTCATAGGAAATAGCAGGCAAACTTAACTGTTGGCACTATTTGCATTAGTTTGTATATATGGCAGTAAATATATGCTCTATATGCTCTATATGTGTGTACTCTGTGTTGTACACAAATGCATTTTTTTGTAAACTCCTGAGACCTATGAAATAAATGCAAAATTCCCACTGATTTGAATGAGGCCAGGATCTTATCCCATATGTTTATTACCATTTTTCTGAGCATTAAGAATCCATCATAGCAAATCTACAGTTTGCTTATTTTTGTTTAACTATTCCAGAGCAGAGACCAAACGAGCAAGGATGAAAGCTTCAACATGTTGCATGCTTTAATTTGTAACAAGAACTTTCTTGTTACTCTCATTCACACCCTTGAAAAGCAGAAAAATTTCTCTGTGAAGGACAGGTATAGTATGATTATGCTTATCATCTTCAAGACAAAGAATTATCAGGAAAAAAACAACATGGATTGTAGCACACGAATGTAATTTCTACTACTTGCAAAACAAGCTTGCAGTACTCCAGAGCATTTTTCCTTCTTCTCCATCTGCACACACTGAGGAATTAAAAACATTGCCATTAAAACAAGCCATTAAAGAGAAATTGGAATGTTAGTACATGTAAACAAAGAAGCAAAGGAGCAGGAAATATCACTTCAAAACTGTAAACACTTTCTGCAGTTAGATCAACAGTTCTACAGATTAGAAATGTTCTGTCACTGAAGCAGGTGTTGTTCTGCAGAATTAACTTTAGAGGCACAAATTCAGTGTTTAAAAAATAATCACTAGAGCAGATGGACTTGCATTTTTTATATTTTTGTAAAGAACACTGGACAATTTCTGTGCCTGAGGAGGGAAAACTTAGGATATGAACTGCACTAAAGTGTGTTTCATTTATTAAATATGACTGGGAAGAGATATTCCAAAAATACGGCTTTTTATTTTTTATTAATGTCTTTTTTTTTTTTTTTTTAAAAAGGTGCTTTTTTGCATCCTTTTTGACAATTGCACTGCAAACTAAACTAGTTTATCTGACCCATATTTTGGAAGTGTTGACAAGGGACTTGATGGAGCAGTCAAGCAATGTACAGCCTAAGCTCCTGCTCAGACGAACCGAATCTGTGGTAGAAAAATTGCTGACAAACTGGATGTCTGTTTGCCTTTCTGGATTTCTCCGGGTAGGTGTACATATTTTCACTACTTAAGATACACAAAGAATTTTTTTAATTGTTTTTTTCATAGGAACTGTTAGATCAGTTTAAAGCATTTAATCTAACATTTAACATTATTGGTGTGTGCACTTGTAGTTTTAGGTGACTTAGCTGGTTGTCATCAGTAGGATACAGGAACAGAGTGCATCTCCAAGCAATGATTGTGTCATTTATTTGGTCAAGATTTGGGTAATTTTGCAATTCTAGCTTATCCTTTTTTCATGTCAGACATTATTTCAGCCCAGTGAGATGTATTGTTATCATACTAAAAGACTGACACACTTGTTTAAATGTACCTTTCTATGCAAGTTGTTGGGAAGATACCATGTAATGGAGATTTAAGGAATACTGTCCTTTGCAAAACTAAACTTCTTTCCAAAGTTTTGAACCTCAAAACAGTATTGCAGATTTCAACAACCTAATGACTTCAAATGGAAATAAAGAAGTGTCGTTTCATTTTACTGTTTGTTTATTCAAGTCCACTTGTTAGCACTTTGTTCTTGGTTTCAGTGCTTGGTTACGCTTCCTGTCTCTCTTATCAGTGTGGTGATATTGCACTGATGGTATCACTCTCATCAGACCTCACATTCATACAGCAGCAGAGTTGTTTGAGGCTCAGCAGCTCACACCGGTTTCCTGAAACCCCAGGAGAGTGCCAAGAAGCTGTCAGAGATACCCCAGTCATCTTTGAGAGCTGTGCTAGGGAGATGCCTTAGCCAGGCTGCAGGAATGGTGTCAAGTGGAAACAAAGATGCATGCTTTCTTTCTCGGGTGCTGTCCTGAAGACTGGGGTTTAGGCGGGAGAAGAACGCCCAGTTTCATTTCTTCTTTTGCTGATAGACCGGTGTATGTCCCACCATCTTGGTCCCAAGGCCTTTTTTCAGGGACAAGGGGAGACACCAATTCAAAAGGAATTTTAGTGGTTAGCCTGTTTTCTCACAGGACAGAAAATGGAATAAATAGCTCAAGTATGTGTGTGAACACGTGCATGTCTCACCTCCCACCCACTCTCTGGTGGAACTAGGAAGCGCCTGCCAGGTGCAGTAGGAGCAGCTTGTCTGTAGTGTGCTTGTGCACAGCAAGGGATTGTGAGCTCTCTTGCCGCACACCCCAGCTGTCCCTTGCATGAGACTTTCACACTGAAAAGCAAAGGATGAAGGTTAAACAAATAGCTAGATAAATCTACTCAGAGGTATTTTTTTCTAATTGCAAGGTAACAAGTTAGTTAAAAGGAAATAACATTATTTGTTACACTTGATTTTTTTTCTAGTTATTAATGCTCATTTAATGATTACAAAAATAAACATGTTTCTGGCCTTCTTTTCATGTCCTAGGAGACAATTGGTGAACCTTTCTATTTGCTAGTGACAACCCTCAATCAGAGGATAAACAAAGGACCTGTTGATGCAATAACTTGCAAAGCCCTGTACACACTTAACGAAGACTGGCTGCTGTGGCAAGTTTCTGAATTCAAAACAGTGGTATGTTTTCCAGCTTGCATTCCCTCCAAACACAGACAACTATAATGTTTCCTCTCTTTCTGGGAAGCTAAATTAAGGCTCTTAGACACTAAGGTGATGGTTAAGTACCCAGATAGTAAAATTATTATTGCTCACAGTTCCAAAACACAATAGAGTTTAACCAGCTGGTGTTTCACCAATATGTATTTCACAAATATCTCTCACTCCTCACTTTACAGCATGCATTAATTGCCAAAGATTAGGTTTAATGAAGTCTTAGGGTGTTAAAAAATCCTTCTTATTTTAAAGCGTACTAAAAAATATAAACATGCTTAGAATTTAAACTAAGTTACGCTTACCAATGAATGAAAGAATGAAATGCAGAGGTTCTATTTTTTCGTTGTGTTTACTTGTTGGTATTCTTCAGGCAGCAATAATTTGTTGTGGGTTTCCACATTATTAGCACCAAATTAGCTTTAAATAAGCAAGGTTACAGCACAGTAGATTTTACTTAGTTGCATGGTTAAAAACAAGATATCTGGTAAGTCTAGCTTAGTTTCTGAACTTTACCATAGTTCTTTTGCTTTTCTCAAAGCAGCCAAGAAATACTCTCCATTATACAGTTACACTCTTGTAAACTCTTGAAAACAGGAGTTCCCTTACTGATTGTCATTCTGACACTGAGATGAGAAGGGATAGCAGGATTATTTTACTCTGGGGCATGTAAACATAGTGAATTTTGGAGCAGGAGGTCTGAAAAAGGTTTTTAGAATAACCAGAGCCCTTTTTTTCTCCATAATCTCTGAGTGATCTTGTGCCTGAGAACTTAAAAATGTGCATTTCCAGTCATTTGCATAGATTCCTTGCTTCTTGACTCCTGACTTCTGTTGGAGTTACTGTACTTAATTAAGAGTATAGAAGTACAACTGAGGTGGGGGTTCAGACCTTGGCAGCCGAAACTGCCAGGCAACAACTGCAATGGCTGAGACACTGCAAGTGCTGGTGGCTTTGGAGGAGAATTCAGTCATTTTCAGAGCTTGTATCCTGAATCACAGGTAGGGCTGTGTCTTAGTTTAGAGTGAACTGAAACAATTTAGACTTCCTTTCTCAAACTGACCACACCTCTTTTAAATGTAAAACAGAATTTTAATTTGGAAAATGTGTAGAAGGAAAGATAACAGTTCTTAACTACTAAATATATATATATATCTCCAAAACACCACAACAGAGCAAATAACTGTAACCAAAACCTCTAAAGCAATGAGTCTCTGTAGGGATGGAGTGAACCTTCTCCCGTAGGCAAGGTGGACTCTCCCTCCTTTGTGCTCCGTCTGAAAGGCGCTGGCTCGTGGTGGGCAGAGGTGGGGGTGGGCCGGGGGCTTCTACGTTGGTGCCTCTGGAAAACTGCATCACCTCCAAGGCGATGGTGAATGTCCGTCTGAAGCACAGGGCACACCGGGCCANGAATTTGGGTGATCAGCTGAGTCTCTGTTTCAAGAGCTGAGGCGGGGAGGGTGTCGGCTCCCAAACTGCTGGTAGGGAAAGAAAAAATTCTGACAAATTCTAAAACTATAACAGGCTGAAGCTTTTACATCTACCCATCTGTTTTGCAGCAGGAACCTGTATGTCCTAAGATACCATATAGTAGAGTAAACTACATGATCCTGAAAATTTGGCTGATCAGCAATCCATTTGATTTATTTTACTTAGTCAAGTAAGAAACTCACTGAAATGGCGACATTTCCGTGGATCATTTCTGAATTATTTTCTGCTGAAAGCTACCGAACTGACAAAGTTATAGTCAAATCTTGTTCTTGAAAAGCTGTTGTTAGCAGCTTCATTTGAAGGCACTTGAAGCTAAATTACCACATCTGGAAAGAAAGTTTATAACTAAAGATTAAATGCATACATCATACAAGATCTCTGGTTTCTTTTTTGTGTGCTGCATTCTGGCATGAATTTGAGATCCAGAGTAAGTTTAAATATATTGCTATGTGTAGCCATAGGATACAAAACCCAGCAGCGATGCAGAGCAACAATTTTCAAGCAAGCTCAATATGCCTGTTACTAGTAGACTGCACAGGAACATCTGGTCCTGTGGAATGGATTGACTTTTCTTATTTATACCACAAACTCAAGTTGAAAGCCCCTTGGGGGGATAGCTGACTCCAAAACTTCTGAACAACCTTAAATACTTTTCCAAGTGTAATGCAATCACTGATAAGGTCTTGTGGTCAGCCTACAGTGAAGAGGAGAGAGGGGAAGTGGTCTGAAGGACTTGCTATCACTGGGGAACTCTGTCTGTGGATGGATGAGGAAGTGAGAGAGCACATAGCCTTTTTCAAATATTGTTTGCTGCCTTTGTACTTTGTATTCCTGCTTGTAAATAGGAGATAATGATACTGTTATAGGGTTAATAATCTTTCCCAGTTAAGATGCAGCAGTTTGTTGGCTGAGAAATGGCTGAATGTTCCCTTTTAAACCACCAGAGAAGATCCTGCAGTGAAATTACAGAGATGAAGTCCAAGGACTGCAGTTCTTCCTGGACAGGGAAGCAGTTTTGTTTGGCATTTTTATCTGAGATTTATGCTGGAAACTAAAACGGTGCTGTGAAGAGATTTAGGTGGAATGGTGAACCTTTCTGGGCCGGGAAGGAAGCCAGCTGTGCACGTTTTGTCCTGGAAGAACAGCATTTAACAGGAGGCTAAAGAGGAAGTACTCGGCTTTTCTTCCCTCACTGGCACCACTTCACATGCTCTGCAATGACCTGCAGGAGCTGTAAGCATAGAGACAGGGAACCAAGTGTTTCCTCCTTACTGTGGAAGAACATTTCTCCCTAAAGGATTGCAGGTTTCATTTTCTAAATGCAATAAATTCTGAGATGAGTTTTCAAAAGCATTTCCATGTTTGCTCACTGCAGTTACATTCTGAGTTTTATAGTTTTTCATTGGCATTTTGTTTTTCCCCTTCACCCAGTCCTGCAATATCAGTACATTAAAACCTACCTGTCCAGAGCAAAGCATAAAAAGACAGCCAAAAAGAGTGTGATAGATACTGAGGCACAGCTGCAGACACTTAGTGTCCAGATTTTTTAAGCTATGCAGGCACTTGAAGATGCAGGGACACATCTGCTAGGGAGTTCAATTCTCAAATCAGCGACAGGGCACAAGCAAGGGTGTAGGCGCACTGCATGAGAATCTTTCATGATTTGGAGTTCAGTTCCAAACCAATAAAAGCAGGATACAGACAGTCTTCTAAAAATCAGAGGGAGCTCCACAGGTCTTCTTTTAAACACACCCTTTGCAGGTAAACTCTTTGGGCAGACAAAGGAGAAAGAACCTAGGCATAGAGAAAGAAGGAAGGGCAGGAGAGATTTTTTTAAAATTCAGACCATTTGTAATGAGAAGGAAAAAAAAAAAGATAACTAAGAAACACATTGGGTTTGAATTTTATTACAGCTGTTCCTTGGCAGGGGCTTTTTTTCAAAAAAAGCCACAGACCTGGGGACCACCCAGCCTCCTACTGTTAGCCCTCTCTGCTAGAAAGGGTGAGATTTTTGAGCAGAGATGGGCTGCTGAACTACATGCTCAAACGGAGGAATTGAAGGAAAGATGCTTCTAAAAGCATTGGTCAAGCATGAGCTGAGGAGCTGTGCTGTTTCATGCTGTGGTTATATTTGAATACTGAGAAATAAAACTGCCTTGAAAGAGGCTTAGACGTGTCATGGAGCCTTTTCTCAGGCTGAGGAAGCAAGCCTGCTTTCTCGCAGGCAGACAAGCAGCTGCACCCTTCAGCAGATAATTTGCTCAACGACTGCTGAAGAAGCACACTGCGCAGCTGAGTGTTAGCATTTCACTGAAGTGTTTCGTTTTGAATAGAAAAGCTACAGCCAGTGCCAGCCTGGCATGTGAGAAGTTCTCAGTGGTATATATCCTGTGGAAAACCAGGGGAGATTTCTTCATGTGGTAGTCTTGGTAATAGTCACTGTTTGTTTGAAGAAAGGCATTTGGACTGTTGAACTCTGCTAAAATGTGTTTGCATTTTTAAATGGGAATAAATTAACTAATTCACCTGTTCACCCAACAGCCTTTTATTAAAAGTGAAGCAAAGCCACGTGGTGCAAGGTTCTTTAAAGTGTTCAACGGCTCTATGAGTTAAAAGAAGCGTGTTAAAAGAAGTGGAAGGTCTGTAAAAGAGTAAAACTGAGACAGGGAAACCAATTTCTTAACAAGACAAACATGGTTGTGGTATTATTAGTCACACTTTGTGAGAGATAAGGAAGATATTAAAAGCATGTGACATATTGGGATTTTTGTCAGCAGAAAAGGACGCAACAGCCCTCACTAGAAAGTGAGCAGTGCAGATGTTGGCTACAGGAGAGTCTTCTGGGTCAGAGTCAGATTGAGTGCCATGTACTGCAGCATCAACAGCATGACCCTTCCTTTGTGTAGTGCCCATCTAGACTAAATTTAACTCCTGTAGCATTTTCGGTGCCAGTTGGTTAACTGTTCTATAACCTCTTCATGGGTAACTGTTCTGGCTGCTGCAGAAGGATCATGCAATCAATCTGATTTTTCTTGTTTATTGTATTTCATAGTCTGGGAGACAGGAGAGTAGTTTAAGGCAGTTTTGCTGCACTGTACATCATGGTGCTGACTCTACATAAATTGTCTAACTTTTACCAATCAGAAGGGGTTTTTGATATTTTCAGTCTGTCTGATAAATGGAAATATGATCTGTTCAGATGCATAGCTGAATAGAGAACAGGGTAATGAATGAGAGCCCTTGAATATCCCAGATTATTGGTTTTTATTTCTTAGAAAATATTATCACATTTCTTTATTAAACCACATCTCATTTATTATTTGCTATGGTTATTAACAGCTTTAGTAAATAATTCATTGTTTGAACTTAATTTTCAAGAAAACTACAAGTCTGAAAAGCCATATGTAAACACTGTCTTCAAATGTTCTTATTTCTGTCACTGCATGAGTGCAAATATGTTTTTTACATTTGTTCCTGTCTTGTAGCTAGGTTCCAAGCTAATTCCTATACAAGTAGGTGCAGGTGCTTGCCACCTTCTCCTTAGGTAGCCTTTAACAATGCTTGCAACCCATGTTAAAGTTTTTCTGAAGAGCATTGTGACTTTGTCTTGCTAATCACTAATTTCTAGTGCATGAAGTCTCAGCTCTAGATATTACTAGGTTGAACAACATGTCCTGTAATTTTCTCCTGAATCTTTCCCTAATTTAATTGTATTTTTGTTTCATTTGCAAAGTGAGAGATCTTAGAAAAGGGCCTGATGATATTTTCTTGGCACTTCCATGTATCCTCCTGTTTTCTCTTACATGTTTTCTGACCTTCATAATTTTGCAGTCATTTCTGATTCTTTTTCTAGTTCTACATTTTGTGTCTAAATGCAGTGATTGTGACTGTCTGCATCTGGTTTCTAAAGCCAGGGATTGTGTTGTCAGACAGGTTGAATCTGATTTATGAAAACTTCAGCTGAAGAGGGATGACTTAATAATAATTGGCTTTCCTAGTTCCCCATCAATTGCTTCATCACTTAAGATCAACCTCTGCAGGAAATCGTATCAGCAAAACCATCTGGCTCTCATGGTTTAGAGACTTTCCATCTGACCACTTCTTTGAGTTGTAAAGTGTTCTTATTATCCTAACATTATGGACACTTTCACTTAAGGAGTCCATAAATGACTTGTATTCCACCTGTGTAAAGGGTGACTACTCTCTTTCTATAGTCCTGTCGTCCCACTATGAATTGAGTGGGGATGGGAGGACTCCTGCGTGCTAATGACCGAAGAGGCTGCACAGGAATGTGCAGCCTATGTGAGAGCATGTGCTGAAAAGAAAAGGCAGCAGAGAAATAGACAGTTTCTTTTGATAGTCTGAAAGGAATAGGAAATTAAGGAGAAGCAGGAACATGAATATTGCAGTGTAGGAATAATGTTAGGAGGAAAGGATTAACTAAAGGAATGAATACTTGCAAGGATGTAGAGCCAAATCAACATCAGTTAAAATGCGAGGAGCTACTCCAGCATGATCAGTTTGAAGACTAGAACAGGCAAAGACTGATTAAAATGAGTTTTCCAAGGACAAAATACAGTCAGTCCCTGTCCACATTTTTATACTACAAGACCATGACCTCAGGGCAGACAAAGTCAAGGACAGGACTGCTGTCTGTTCAGTTGGTCTGTGGACCTAACCAAGCATGACTCCCTCATTGCTGTGCCAATATATTTTTTACTAATTTTCTGCATGAAATCCTAACCTCAGGCATGGTGTCCAGTCTGCTTCTCCTTCTGCAGCCACCGTTCCCACGTGTCCTCCCATTCCGTCTGTCCTTTCCACGTACTCATTTTCCTCACAATTAAACATCTCGGTGTCTTAATTAAGTTACACTCTGTTACTTCAGTTACATCCTAGTCTTTCTTAAATCCAGATCTTCATAGTTTTGCAGCCCTGTTTTAATACTACTTTTGCTTCTGTAGAAATAGTAAAGTTAATTTATGTCACCTTGGACTACTTTTTTTTCACTACCAGTGTGTTGTAATTTCCATTCTTGCTGGATAATAGGCAGAAACTGCCATTCTACAACTATTAATAACTACCCATTTTTCTAAGAAGAGCAACAACCTGGACAGAAGTTCTTTCCTTCACGACAGCAGAGAAAAAAAATGTTTTACTTGCTTCCTGTTTTAATGATCACTCCTTCACCAATTCACACCTGCAGTGCTCTCGTTTCAGTCATAATATACCAGAAACGTCCAACAGCCAGAATGGTTCAAGTATGTTTATTTTCCTATGCTACTTGTAGTCAAGTGCAGGCACCTAAAGCACTTGTTTTAATTCTGTCCCAAGACATCTCCAGCAGAACATCTGTACCCATGTAGTGATTTTGCTGCATGGAGCAGGCTGTGGCACTGGAAATTTTTGCTATTATTGCTCAGCACTAGCAATTCTGTGCTCATCCCTTTTCCCAAGCCTTCTAGCAGTTAATCTGCCTGACCTGATCAGAAATATGACCCGACATGAAACAGTCCCTGGAGATGGTCACCCAGCCTCATTGGCACCTCCCTAGCCTGTCCCAGCTAGCGTGCAGCTAGCAGATGAGTTGTGTCCCAGCTAAGAGTAGCTGTGAGCTAAAGGGCATGGATGCTGTAACTAGACAGGTTGTGTGGGTGTTTGACCTTGAGTAATAACTAATAGAATACAACACACTTTTCTATGCAGATGTGGACCACTTTGAATTCTGCCTGCTGCAACGTGCTGGGTTTTTTTCCACTGCTTATGCTTCCAGTGCTTCTGCTCTTGTGCTGTCCTTAGAGACATAGCTGTGCACAGACAGACACTGACACCTTCAAGGGAGATGTATTTTTTTATGATATAAGGCACTCAGCATAATCTGCTGGTGTAAATATGCATTTTAACGCTGCTTCCTATCCACTCAAAATCAATCATGCTTACCTTGACTTACTCAGCAGCCTTATCAGATCTCTTGTCACTTACAGGTTTGCTGTTAAGGCATTCATTTTACATGAAAGGTCTGGGTTTTTTAGAACATGCATTGTAATTTCTCCTTGTCTCCTGTCTTTTTTTGGTAATTCACTGAAATATATTTGCACTAAAGCAGAAGTCAAAATACATTTCTGGAAATATATAGCTTTATATATCTTTGATTTTTTGAACATGAATAATTCTAAATGTTTTCATTGTGTGATTCCTTCAAGTAATCTTTATTTGAAATAGCTTTAATAATAAATATGCTGAAAATTTCTTATGTGCTGAAAATCTGTCAGGAGTTTTTAGGTTTCCCGTACCAGGTGTTCCCCATAAGTCAGAATAACATGTGTTTCTTTCCTCAGACAGTGAACATTATCTTTGAAAAAGTCCCAGAAAATGAGAGTGGAGATGCCTGTCAGACTATCCAAGTTAATGTTCTGGACTGCGACACCATAGGCCAAGCCAAGGAGAAGAGCCTTCAGGCTTTCTTTAATAAGAATGGCTTTCTGTATGGTATTCCACTGGATGAAATTGGTCTTGGTAAGAGAATGTCACTGTGTTATATTTTCATGGAGTTCACTGGTCTGTCTGTGGAGTTTTTTGTTAGGAATTCTTACCTTTGATTTCTTTTAGAGTTCAAACAGAACGTAGCCTTTGTGAGGAATTTTATGGCAAATACTTGGTCATTTATGCTACCAGTTAGAACACTGGAACTACATCTGCTTGGCTTCTGCAAGTACTTCAGAATTGCAGCTAAAAAACACGTTATTTATTAAACATGTATAATTTCTATATTCCTTTTCTGAGTTAAGTAAGGTGGATGGCCCACCCACCTAAGTTCAGCTGATTGTTAAATTTTGACAGTGGGTAAGATGACACATCATGGTTATCAAGTACTTTAGTTCCTATCTACCTCTCTTTCTTCCTTCCTGCAGGCCTATGTTGCTGTTGATCAGAAATTCCTTCAACTATAGATTATTTATAGTCAGATCAGGTTTATATAGTAGTTTCATGTGGCTCACAAAGTTACCTACAGTACCTATAGATGTAAATAAGGTTATTCCAGCAAATGAGTCAAACCACCTTTCCTTGTCGGGTTTCAAGAGTCCAAGATCAGATAAAAGTCTGTACTTGCCACCACATTACTTACCATGTGCCCCAGCAGGAAATCTAACAAACTCTACATTGCTGGCATTTGTCACCTCCTGGACTTGCTCCTTAAAATGTTGATATTTCCTCACCTCCTCAGATTCTGCATTGGCAAGCGTTCATAATTTGCTTTCATATCTGATGTCTGTATCCATCACCAGTGCCTGACCACCCTTCACAAGTACTATGTCAGTCTTGTACAGCACATTTTAGTGATCTCTCAGAAGTGGCTTGTGGAACCTTTCTTCTAGTCCCAGTGTATCCATAACACCAGGGCATACTTGTGCAGTGGAATAGCTCCAATAGGTGAAAAACTTCCGAAAACTCTGCCTTGGGCAAAGTGAAGCACCAAAAGCTCGCAGTAATGGAAGCCACACAGGCTGTTACCTCAGAAAAGGAATCAGTGGCGTGGGGGTGCAAAACCACTTCCATGAGACCTGACACAAGGACAGAGAGAAACAGCTCAGTTGGGAGTCATTGGTCCAAAAATAATTAGGTATTGTTTTTCTTTACAAATATCTGTACAATGAGGATGCCACTGGGATGTAATTGTTTTCTGTTGCTGTCATACTGCAGAACTTGTGTCTGAGGAGCAGCAAAGAGAATTGTTAGATATTGATGGTTCCTCAGAGGTGATGGAGGATGGGATAAGGAAGCTAAATACCATCGGTCATTATGAGGTAAGCACAGAAGCCATACCAATGAGTTGAGAAGCAGTTTCTCCACAACTCTCAAATGTGATCGGCACGGAAGATTCTCGATTGATTAAAATCTTGAAGAGATAGCTGAGCATCCTCAACAGAAAGAATTGTGTGACACCCAACGTTTTTGCCAATGAGTCATGTTTTCTGTTACTTTTCAGAGCTTTGCTTGTCGCAGGGCTGCTTAGTTCAAGTAGACCAGGTAAACTGTTACTTCTGCCAAGCATTTCACTTAAAACAGCATCTGATTTCCAGCTATGAGCATTGCCTTGAGTCTCTTTGAGTTTCTGCTTTTGTGTTTTTGTTGCTCCATGAACAATTGTTTACCTCATCCCACCTCCTATTTTGATTATCAGAACAGACAATAGTGATACTTGTGAAATCTCATTGACAGTCAGCATAAAAAGGGCTGATGAGTTTGGTCTCTCTTCTCTTGAGATCTCTTGTGTCAGTGGATTGCCCTTTTTCTCTGTTTCTGCTTCCATCTGCTGTTTCCACTTGTACCATAAGTTTTCCCTCTGTTTCCAATTGCACCTGTAAGCCAGTCATTTGCAGTGCTGCAGTATCTGCCCATCACTGCAACAACACACAAGACTGCAGCTGGTGGCAGAGACCCTCTGAGGGTAGCACATTGCAAAAGCATAGCGAGCAGAATTGCCTCTCTAAGGAGTTCCCAATGACACCAGTGAAAAGGGAGGGTGGGAGACTGTGTACAATGTGCAGCAGATGATTGGCCTCAGGTCATACAGAAGTTCACATGTGATGCTTACAGATAAATTTGGGAAATGGAGGTTATTGTGCTGTTTGCTCTTAAGAGATCTTTCTTCATGCCTCATTTTTGAATTTGAAAGTATGGCTCTTAATGTGATCATAAATTTTTACTTATTTAGAAGTTTTGCTGCTGTAGGTCTGTGCTATGCAATGCAGTATGGTGCTGAGGAGCCTGAGCTAGCACAGAACATGTTGCTGTCTGCTTGGGCAAATAGAGTGCCATCCATAAGGAAACAAGGATGACTTTGTAGCCTGGGCAGAGCAGAAGGCTACTTAGATCTGAAGCAGCCTCATTCAGAGTCACTTTACAGATTTGTCTGGGTGTTTGTAGCTCCCTTTACCTCACGCAAGTCAGTGGTGAACCCAGATGTCCTGAGTCACCATCCAGTGCCTTAAATACAGCTTTTCCTGTGCCTGTCTTGAACCTTCTGTATAGATTAACCTCATCCACTCCACTTGTAGAGATTTTGTACAAATTAGGAGATTATAGTGTTGCATTTTTAGTCTATGCAGCAAAGGTCAACATAGATTTGAATCTGATTAGATATTTGAACTTTGTCTAATGTGACAGTACCTTCCATCTTTACCACAGGCAGCTATTGCAAGTGCTCACTGATTTTACCCACAGCCTTTTGCAATTCCTGAGCTCTTGACATGGTCTGGGTCATGAGTGTCACACCTCATAGCAAATAAGTCTGCTCATTGGTCACTGTCATCCCTGGTTATCTTTGTCCCAGCCCTTGTTGTCATCTGAGGTTTCTGCAGGCAGGTGTGAGTTAGGAGGCCCTGTTCTTTTTGCAAAGCTGTAACTTCACTAATTACAGCTTAGCAGCTGCTTTATAAAGATGGTGCTGGATATCTCTGTTGGATATTTTAGTTCATTTTTGCTGATACTGACAAAATAGTGTCCATTGTAGGCAGAAGCTCAGTGACCTTTCAGGCAGTGGGTTAGTGGCGAGTATTAGCCATCAACACATCTAGTTTATTTTCTTGTCTGAATATTAATGCAAAAGGGAATGTAAAGGTGTCTAGTTAGCAAGAAAAAGGAACATTGCATACACAGCATAAGGGCAGTAACATTGCCTGAGAAATTCTGACTTACATTTCAGTAGTGCCTGGAGTTCTGTGGAAAGCCTGAATTTTTCTTCTTGTTCGCCAGCCTTAAATGCTAGAAAGTAACCAGATGTTTGAAACTGGGAAGTACCATCAAATCTTTTTCAGATACTGGAGCTTTGTGTTGTGAAGGTCCCAGAGTCACCGGTCATTCTTGAAAAAGCAGATTTAGTTTCTACATTGATTTTTTAAATATGCAAGAAGGGGATGTTTGCATTTTTGTGTGGTGTTTGTGAAGAGAGAAAAAAAGCCACTGTGCTATTAGACTTTCACATGTTTCTGACCTGTGTGCTCTTTTGTTCTAATTTTTGGCCCCTAGTAGGGTTATTGATGTGGTCTGCACTATTGTTTCCATGAAAGTAACCACAAGCCATGACAAGAAAGTTGCTGATTATCTTGGGATTCTATTCCCCATGAAAGAAGAGCTAGAAAATCGCTCTCAGAACAGCTGTCCAGTCACAGATCTCCAATTTCTCAGCCTGTGGCAGCATCACATGTTCGAGGAGCAGGCAGAGTCCCAGAGAGCAAATCTGAATGTGTGGCAAGGAAGAGACATATAGCCACACTACTACGTCTTCTAGTTTTGCAAAGTAGCTGTATTCCATGTTGTGTGGGATCTGAAGAGATCTCCTCTCTCCTGGTTTGTCCCCCTCAGTAATGCCCTTGCAAAAGCAAAGATGTTCTAAGGTGTCGGTGGGAGCAGCCCACTATGAAAAGTGATTTAGGCAGCAGGACACAAAAAGAAGGGCTTTTTAAAATTTTTCTCTTTAATTGAATCACACGGAAAGAAACTGCAAGTAAGGCTGCTGCAGTAATGATAAGTAAGGGAAAGCATAGTCCCTCCCATGCTAAAAGCCTTATTTGTCCCACAAATAAAATCTAAACTGGGGGTTTGTTCGTGGCTGCACTGCAGCAGTGCCTCTGGTTCCTGGAGAAAAACATGGTTCTCCCCCTCAGCTCTGCCCATCTCCCTCAGGACAGGAGCCAACAGCATTGAGCTGCTCTCCTACTGCTTGGAGAGGGAATGAAGGCAGCATATTGCCCATGCAGCTCTGAGAGGGGGTAATCTGCTGTGTAGCCCTTTTCCTGTTTGCCTATCCTCAGGGTCAAGTAGGAGGACTCTCTGGGTGTTTGTTTCACCTCACAAGTGAGTCTTAGAGCATATTGTCACTTGTAGTGTGGTTTTCAAGTGCCCTGTGTTACCTGAAAGAGGTCCGAAACTCTGTGTGATAAATGGAATCCCTGCAAAAATCATACTTATAAAATAGATTGCATTTACTTTCCAGTAGCAAATTAAGTGCCGATTTTTTTGGCATAAGACACAGCTTTTGATAGAGTATCTTAATGTTTAAACTGGTTTCGCACACCAGGCTGGCTGCCAAGGTTTAAAAAACACTTAGATTATTTTGGCAGAGATCCCTTCCTAGAACTGGACAGTTGTTTTTGTAATTACAGAGGCAAGTGCACTAGCTCTTGGCAAGACTCAACATTTGACAGCAGAGCAGTGGTGTAGTTCTCAGTGGGAGCCATTTTTTAGTCACTCTTTGACAATAAAAGCATGGCTTGCCAGTTTGTTTTAAAGATACTACTTAACATCCTGGCAGCACTATAAATTCAGGAAAGGAGGAGGTAGATTTTTCCTAGAAATCCTGTGGTGGTAAGATATGGATCTTGATCTTACAGTGTATAAATATTTTGCTCAGTTTGAAAATAGTTCTTGGGAGCACCAGGCTAGACCTTCAACATGGCCCCTCCGTAGGACATGGGGAGAACAGACTGAGCTGAAGGAAAGGGGACCAGAAGAGAATTCATCTTTGTGTTCATCTCCCTGCCTCACTTTCCCATAAGATCCTATTGCACTGGAGCCAGAGAATTTAACCTGAGTAATCTATGGAAAGATGGGTGCAAGAAACAGCACAAAGCAGTACATGAAAATAAAAATGTCCAAATATGGGCTGATCTAGAAAAATCAAAGAAAGGGAAAGGTCTTCAAGGTTGGTTCATTGGAAGAGGTGCCTTCCCACCTTGCCAGATAAGGCTAAGAGACCGCAGCTACTGCCCATGCCCAAAAACCCAGCCCTGGCTGCCTACTGAAAGCTGTGCACACCGTGGTGAGAGCAAAGCAGGCTGGCATGTTCTTGTGCTGCCACAGACTGAAGGACAGAGGCGATGAAACTGGGGGTTTCATGAATTCTGGACTTGTTTCAGCATGATGTATTTGTTTTTGCTTTCAGATTTCAAGTGGAGCAACAATAAAAGTCTTTAAAAAGAAGGCAAATATCCGATCAGGTAACAGAGGAACTGCAATCTATTTAAACTTGTGTGTAGAGTGACTGGGAATGCAGAGAGCTGAGCTGTGATAGCTTGTATCTTGGTCAATAGGAGGTCAGAAAATTTGGTACTTTGATATAATTGAGTCAAATGAAGAGCCCTGTTACCCTGACTCTGGGCCTCTGGCAGGCACAGGGAGCCTAGAAGGCATGAAGGAGGACAGAAGGACTTACAGTCCTCAGCAAATGATTACTTAGAGATACAGGCTCATAGGCAGGAAAGCAGGACAGGGAAGCCCAGGTGACTCAAAGTGCTGACTCTTGAAACCAACACAGGGAACGTGCCTTTCTCTGTCGCCCAGATTTTATATCACAGACATAGTGATGCACTGTCCAGAGACTGGCATAACAAAAATTGGTAATTTTCCTTATTTTCTTGACTGTTTCTGAAAACTTTGGCTTGGCTGTCTCAACAGCAGGTCAGGAGTTAAAAGGTGATTACATGGGGTCAGTTCATGTCACCTGCCATTGTGATGCAGGTTGTTCCCACCCAGCTGGTAGCTCAGGGGAGAACTTTCTGTAGCCCCTGGGAAGAAACACGCTCCTAATGTGTTTCACTTCACCAACCCAAATTAGGAGAGATGTGTGCATCTGACTGGGATAGCACTGCCCTCTCCCTCAGCAAGAGCAGGGTTGTCTGATCTTAGCCATTGTGTTCAAGCCTGACCTCAGCCCACATGAGCTGAGCACTCTTGGAGACTAAACCAATGCAATCATCTCAATTGCTGTCTCTTGCACTCCTTTCAGAGGAGCTGTGATTGCTGCCAGCTTGCCCCAGCAGCAGATATGATGCCCTAGCTTAGTGGTCAGAGCTACAGGTTGACATTGGAGAGGTGCACAGAGCCTGTGCATTTCTCAGAGGCTTCCCTCACACTGCAGGCAGGAAAGGATGACACTGAGTCTGCTTGCTTGGCATGCACCCTGCTGCAGAGCCCTGAGCCCAGCAGAACTCACAGGCCTGTAGCTGTGTGTTTCACTAATGCCTGTTTGCTCTCTGCTTTCTCTTGTTTAGATGTGGACTACTCAGATGAGCACTGTCATTTGGTGAGTCTAGTCATTACATTGCTAAGTGGTAGATTTAATTCTGAGTTGTATTTGTATCTGTATAATCTCTCTAATCTCCTCATGACAGATTTTACCAGACTCAGAAGCAAACAAAGATGTAAAGGGAGCAGGTCACAAAGGAAAGCAAAAATTCAAAGTGAAAGAAATGTATCTCACAAAGCTTCTGTCAACGAAGGTAAACTGTAAAGGCTGTTTTTTTAGGGGAGGGCTAATGTTGGGCTTGGCTAGTTTGGCACAACGGAAATAAAATTAAAGCAGAAATTACGCAGACTTCCTGTGTGCATATCAAATGTTAAATGAAAAGGTAGCATATGAAAATCACTATGTTAACTATGGATTATGACCATTTGCAAAGACACATTTCAGGTTTTCTAATGCTAGAGTTCTAAAATTGTCTATTACTCACACTCTCTATCTCCTCAGTAAGCACAACCTTCTTCTCAGGTTGAAGAAAAAAGGTAATCATTGAGCTTATGGAAAGTGAATTTTAACACTGAGTCCCATAGAGCGAGAACGGTCCCCTCTGGAGAGACAGCATTCAGTCAACAATCTCCCCACTCTCCTCTACAGTTTGCCCAGCTTACAGACAACTTCCAAAGCCTGAGTTTCACAAAATACTGCCCATGAAATGAAATAATCTGTTAGGGTTTCGAATTAAGCATCCAAAATAACTAGATTAATTGCAAAAACGTGGTCTTTAGGATTTATAATACAATTACCTAATTTATACAATATGCATTCCATAGGAATAAGCCCTACTTACTCCCTTCAGTATCATCATCTCATTTCTGACTTACTCAAAAACAATGGTTATAAAATCCTTTGCAACAGCATATTACTTAAAGTATTAATCAGTGCACAACACTGAGAGCTGTGCAATACAAGAAGCCTGAAGGGATGATGATTTTAGCCTTCTTGCATTTAAAAATCTATCAATCAGTATTTAATTAGGTTGTTGATAGCATCTGAAGTAATTTGGGACACTGCCGAAAGTGAGAGTGAAGACTAGTCATTTCTCATTAGCTGTGAAAACTAACATGAGCCCTCAGGAGTTGCTGGAGTAAACTAGTAATGTCTTATGGTAGAAAACTGAAGTACAGAAGAAAAGATCAGGCTCTTAAGAAACAGTCCTTTTATAGGGCTTTAAATTAATCATGTCCTTCTCCAAAATGGGACACTGCTCTGAACAGCAGTGCTGTGATATCTTTCTCTCTGGAATTCCACCCATGATACACTGGGCACTGAAGGAAATTGCATTGCACCTCATCCCTCTCACTCTCTCACCCATACATACACACAGACACAATTGCAGAGCCCACCACTTGAAATTAACTGGCCAGTAGTGCATCAAGACTCTGGGATGTGCTTAAATCCTTCTTGTTGAGAGAAGATTGGGCTGGACTGAGCTTCAGAACAGATGTGAAGTAAAAAGGCACAAAACAGTGTTTTGCTTTGTTTGCCTCTACTTATGAATGCTCTTTGATTATGTCAGCAATTCCATCAGCAACCAAGTCCTTGCTTTTGTAAGCCAAATAGCTTCACTTCTGTATCAGAAATACCCAGTTTTCATATCTTCTTTCTTACGGTAGTGTCTTTGTATACCCCCCAAAGCTGTTATCCTAGAATTAGATGAAGTGCCAGAGCCACTAGGCTGTGAAGTGTTGATGAGCACATGTGTTCAGCATGTGTCGCAGATGGCACATGAAGACCAGTGTCCTAGGAAACTGGTTAAACTGCTTTTCCTCACCTCCCTCTTACTTCCAGTCACAAGTTTCAGATGCCTTTAGTAACAGTGCCAACAGTATCCCAAGAGTTGATGTTGCCTTTGTTGGACCAAGTGATACCTTCCACCTATGATTTCTCGCAAGATTCACCACAAGTCACCTGTTGGCAGAGTGATAGAATGTGTGACATTTGAAAGCAGCTCATTGTGGTGTACTGTAGTTTCATTTTTGTTACTGACTGTCCCATTTTCCAATAATCTATGCCCTTGATGTTTGCCGCAAGCATATTGTAGTTTCTGTGTGTGGTTGTCTTGTGGCATGCTCAGCTCTCTGAGATAAAATATCCTATTCTTTTCTTGTGTAATAATAACAAAATATTCATTGTGTTGCTTTTCAGGTTGCAATTCATGCAGTTGTTGAAAAACTCTTCAGAAGCATTTGGAGCTTACCTAACAATAAAGCACCTGTTGCGATCAAGTACTTTTTTGACTTTCTGGATGCCCAGGCTGAGAGCAAAAAAATTACTGACCCTGACGTGGTCCACATTTGGAAAACCAACAGGTATACCCATGGGATATGTGCAGGGCACATCTGCTTTCTGAAAATGTGGTTGCAAGGATGGAGCGGGTCATCTGTGATCAGAAGAATATGATTTTGGCATGTCTGGGAATAAGATGTGGTTTGGCTTTGTGGATCACAGTAATTTTGGTGTATTGATTTGATACTGACAAAAACCATCATAGCTTCCAGGACTTGTAAGTGCATTCTGACTTCACACTCAGAGAGAAGTAGCTGCTGGTTGAGAGCATATTTGAAGATGGGTGCCTGACTGATGGGTTTAGACCATAGCCTGTGTTCCCTGACCCTTTTTTAACATGAATAAGAAGCCCAGAAATGTGCATCTTTCCATGACTGCAGTGCAATGATGTACAGTTTTAGAGCAGTTGTGCTACATGAGTGGTTAAAGATGCTTGTTCTTTCTCTGTCTAGTCTTCCTCTTCGCTTCTGGGTGAACATACTGAAGAATCCCCAATTTGTCTTTGATATTAAGAAGACTTCACATATAGATGGCTGTTTGTCTGTAATCGCACAAGCTTTTATGGATGCCTTTTCTCTAGCAGAACAGACCCTGGGGAAGGTAATGCTGCCCTTCCAATCTTCTGCTAATTTCTCGACTGATGTCTTTTTCACCTGTATAATGATTCAGGTGATGAAGTTCTGGATCTGCTGACATTTGGGGCAAAACTGGCATTTAACTGGGTTTCCGTTCCTCGCTGGTCTGTCTCCTGAGGCTTTGAAGATAGAGATCCAGCTATGAGAATGCCATATTTATAGTTAACTGCTGCTTGGCTTTTCTGCAGTTCATTTCTGCACAGTGTGTTTACACAATATGTGGAAGAAGGTGGAAATTGTAAGATTTTAATCAAGTTTCAGAGTAGTTTTAAACAAAGGTCTTAAGAGCACTAACATTATTTGATAAATAGCCCAGATTTTGTTTGCCACACACCAATGTGCAGAAAACAAACACAGTAAGCTACTGGAATTTGTAAGAGTACTTGAAAAAGCACTGACGTTTGAAACAGTTCCTTCCACGTGTATTAGCTGCTCCCTTTTTATATGGAAAATTATTTGCTGGAGTAACAAATCCAGATATCTTAAACTCAGAAACTCTTTAGTACAGTGTCCGGAACTCTGGGGATCAGAAATACTTCATTTTTCCCCAGAGTATTTTCCTTTTCTTTGGACCAAAGCAGGAAGCAGTTGCTCAGGCTCATAATACCAAGAAAAACAGGTTAGAGACTTTTTAGCCTTAAAAAATTTATATCAAAATGGATTAATTTCCTATGTGATCTGGTCCAGCTGCTCATTTGGTAAAGGTAAATAGCAAATAATGTGCTTCTTTGTCATATTTTAGGCGTGAAGTATCATAAATTAAAGCTAACACATCACTTCCTTGATGGAAGGACTACAAATGAGCCTGGTGGTTAGATTTTTGTGCTTAACATACATTGTGAAGTATTATTGATACAACAGCTCCCATTAGCCATTTGAAAAGGGATGCCAAAACCTGATAAAGGTTTTCAATTATGTAAATGTCTCATGGTCTTTTAGTACTAAAATGTGTTTACTTTGATGATTTTTACCTTAAAACATCCTTTAGCCATTTAGAAAACAAACATTTAAATCTCTTCATCACTCAGTGGAAACAGTAGTGACAAGATATCACATGCCGTTTATTGCCCAGAATTTAAACCAGAGCAGTGACAGGAAACTACCAGCCCCCACTTTTACAGTCTGAAAATATGGTTTCCAGGTGGGGCTTTGGCTACTACTACGAACATCAGCACTTATTTCCTCAAATGAGCCTAAAGCTCCCAGATAGGTCAGTGCTGACCTGCCTTGTTGAGTCCTGGAGTGAAAAAAAATCCCTTTGGTTGTGCATGTCTGACAGTCAGCTCTCCATGGTCTCAAACTCCTGAGGGAGAGGAGTAGTAGGGATCAAAGAGATTTAGGGGGACCTCTGCCAGGACAGGGTCTAGCAAGACTCTTTGGTGTGTAACAGTAGGGGAACTTTGAGCAGTACTGCTAAGTCCTGTATGTAAATAGCATATTGGCCTCAGGCCCCTTGGTTCAGCTTTCACAATCTTTCCGGTCTGGGGAGCTATAAAGAGGAAGTGAGAAACAAAAATGTGTCTGAGGAAAAAATGGTCATCCCTTCTGATGCCAATAGAAATAATTCTATGGCAACTGTCACAATACACTATTACTGAGATCCTGCCTAGGTTTTTCATCTTTGTTTCATAATGTTGGTTCCATGCATATAACCACCGCAAAGAAAAAATGAGTCACACAGATACAATTAGATGCAATTAACTGTGTGGAGGTGGAACCCTAGGAAATCTGTGCTGTGAAAAGTGACAAGGCTCCAAACTTTTTCTTTTAAGGAAGCACCAACAAATAAACTTCTCTATGCGAAGGACATTCCACTCTACAAGAAGGAGGTGAAAGCATACTACAAAGCCATCAGGGATCTGCCTCCATTGACCACTGCAGAGGTTGAAGAATTTCTAGCTCAGGAATCTAAGGTTGAGAAGCAACAACTTCATTTGTGTTCATGTTTAGATTTTTTTTAAAAAGGAGAACTATCTGACTGGAACTATTTTCTGTTTTAGAAACATGAAAATGAATTTAATGAGAAAGTGGCCTTGTTTGAAATCTACAGATACATAGTGAAATATTATGATGAGGTAAGCACATCTGCTATTCCTGCTTAACCCCTTAACATTAACTTACTAGCTTAGGCTTGAAAGTGGGACTTGACAGAGTATCCTAGGGTGGGCCTCATGTGTGCCCCTCCAGAGACGGGTCCTCCATAGTGCAGCCAAGGCTGCCACCTCCACTGAGCTGTGTGGGGCCAGAGCAGTGCAGCCCCACCCCTCTGAGGCGTCACAGGCCAAAGGTTAGTGAGTGCACCTTTACTGTCACTGCTGTATTTCAGGGACACTAGCAGTAAAATTCTTCCTGCAGTTTTGAGGAAGTTCCTATGTAGTCTAGGCTTCTTGTTTTACTGTGTTTACTGTCTCTGCAAATGTCTGTCACAACTCCTGTGCACGCACTCCATTTCCCTTGAGATTCAGAAATTGGATTAGACTGTAGCACCAGGGCTCTTAATTTAACACTCAGTACAAACACCTCTGCAGAGCACACTCAGCCTTACAGCAAGAGTTGTCTGCTCCTTTCCCATCATAGCCCTCTTAACACTCTGCTCTAATAGCCTTTCTCTTAAAGAGAGGCAACTTATAGCTTCCAGTCCCTGATATTAATAACAAAAGAAATCTTTTCTTAGCTGGAAACACCTAGTCACAGGCTAACTCTAAGCTGATTTCTAAGAAAATCCCTGCCCTCCACTTTGCATGATAGGATTCTCCACTCTATTTTGCTCGGCATCCTTAACAGAGGCTGCAAGGAGTATGCTGTGCCTGTGCAGGGACTCAGATAAGAGCCAGCTGGGGTCTGTTGCCTAAAGGCCTCCTTGCCACTTCCAGCAGGTTGTCTGGGTCTCCCAGCAACCAGGCCTTTCTCTCTTTCATCCCCAACAGCACGGCATCAGCACTTGCTGTAATCATCCAGCTCTCAGTCACCTGTTAGCTGGTTTGCCACTTCTGATCTCTGACATCTCAAATTATCTGCGTTCAGCATCAAATCTTTGCCTCTTAAAAGAAGCTTTAGATGATACTCAGAACAGCATCACACTTTATTAAGCTCATTAAAACTGTTGATACAGGAAAATTCAGGTGTACTTTCTAGTCTTAGTGCCCATTTTTGCTTTTTTTGAAGCTCATACTGGCTAAACTTAGCCCATCCTTAGATGGAAGTCCTCCCTCTGCTCTCCTCCCTCTGGCTTTTGACTGGGAGCAGCTAAACCTCCTTCATTGTTTGCTGAGTTCTGTCCCACTGTCAAGTTGCCAGCAAAGAATTTTCAGACAGCAATAGTGCTCCTTCCTATCACCTGGGCTGGGGCCAAGTAGGCGAGGAAGAGAAGCAGTTTATTGCCCCCAGTTTATAGGGCAAAGGAAGAGAAATAAAATACCATTTGCAAATTTTCTGTAGGGTAAAACTAGAATACTAGCCATGCCTCACACTTGGAGAGATGAGAATGTGCTGGATGTTTTGTTTTTTCTGCTTGGCTCAGTCATTCTTTTGTGGAAGCGTTGCAAATCCTGTGATCAGAATGACTTGAAAGGAAAACTACCAAAATAAAGTGTTAAAGTCAGAAAAGGATGTTTACAGATAGGCAGGCATTCAGATGGATTTTTCTGTCAGTAGTTGTTAGAATACAGAAAAGCAGGCTTTAACAAATAGCAGGTGAAATAAGCATTAAAAAAATTATTCTCTCTTTTGCTAATTAACAGATTGTCAGCAAACTCGAGCGAGAACGGGGTTTTGAAGAAGTCCAGAAGCAGCTCCAGCAAGTAAAAGCCTTATTTGATGAAAAGAAAAAATGCAAATGGCTTTAGCAAAGCACTGACTCACAGCACCACTGTAGGGAATTTTAAATTAGTGCTACTGTTCCTGAAACTGTTTTGACTGATTATGTGTACAGGGTTTGAAACATTTGGACACTCTTCTCCACTCTGACCATTCCAAGTAATATCTACATTTGGGAATGAAGTACGGGCAGGGTTACATATTCAAACACAGGCATGTGAAAGTGAATGCTGGCAGGGCCAGCATTTTTAGGTACTTGAACATGCATAACCCTTTGGTTCAAAATTACTGCCTAAGTAAGCTTTCTGCTTACTTTAAAACAAGGTCATAGGAGATGTGCAAAACACACGGTAAGTTCAGAGTTGCCCATGTGAACTTGCAAGTTGCTTAGCTCTTTTTTTAAGAGGGAAAGCTGATGTTTCGCCACATCCTTTCAGCAGCTTGGCAAACTGTGAGGGTGAGCTCCGGCTTCAGAATACGGGTCAGCTGCAGTTTCCTTCCTTCCAGTCAAATGTTCACTGGTTCCTGGTCAGAAAATAAACAAAAACCGCATCAAATAGACAACAAAAACCTGGCACCAAAGTGACACTTCAGATAAGTGTGTTTAGCAGAAAAAATGGGTCTGAGGTTTGAAGGCTGAATGCCACACGGCAGGACTTCTGTTACTTAGGTTAGAAATTCCATGTTCAAAGCGAAGCCAGCCACAGAGGGGAAGAGGCGGGGAGAGGCTTTCAGAGGAAGGTGCTTGGCCAACATCAGTCTGTGTTTACATTTCTACCCTTGCATCCTTAAATAAGCTGTGAAACACTTGTGAGCAGCTTTATGGGTGAAACTGCACTGCATCAAAACACTTGTGATTCGATGAAGCAGCTGACCACAGCTGTACTTTGGTGCATAAACCTGTACTCAGGTGCATGATCGGCCCATGCATCAGTGCTGACAGTCCTGGCCAGGCTTCTGTCTGTCTACAAGGGCCTCACAAATCTAAAGCCAGCATGTGGGGTTTCTTTCAGGTCAAAGGTTAGTTTAATAATATGTAAGATCAGGAGGACTGGTGTAATCTCTGACTGTGTATGAGAAACTGATACAAACGTGCTAGCGGGGGTTGGGGTGGGGAGGGGTAACTGTCTGCCTTAGTCTGGCTGGGGTTTTTGAGGCTTGGCCATTTTTAAAGGAAGGTGTCCATTACATTTGCATTGGTGGCTGAAGTCAGCTCAGCAGGAAAGCAGGTGCATGGCTGTGTCTGCTGGGATGAGACTGGTGCAGCTGCTACTGAGCAAAGCCATGGAGGAGTAGCTGTGGCTCCAGCTCTGCTGTTGCACCAACACAGTCCTACCCTCTGCTACAGAGCTGAAATGCTTTGTTGCCATGGTCCCTGCTTCAGTCACAGGAGGCTCATACTGAGGCTGTCACATGCTCTTAGATTTGAGGTAAGGCATTGATGACACAGAGATAACATTTCCATTCATTTCTGGAGGGATCCACCACTGGAAATTAATGGTGTAGCATAGTGGCCCACGTGAGAGGGAATTGCTGTCACCTGCCATGGCAGGGTGGCCCAAGTTTGGTATAGAAAGGCAGTGCTGGGGCTGTGAGCAGCCAGAGCCAGCTGTGCAGGGCTCCCAGGCAGTGGAGCTCTCAGATGGTTGCTGCCATGTGCTGCTGCACTGGAAGAGCCCTGCAGCTGCAGGCCAGCAGTGCTGGCTGGTTTAGGCACAAAGGCCACCAGCAGCTGGTACCAAGCACAGTCCATGGCACACAGCCGGCCAGCACCGGGACACGCCAACCAGGCTTTGGCAGAAGCAAGGCCGGCTGTTACCATGGAAAAAAGCAAACACCAAAACACGTTGCCTGCTGGTCTGCCCCCTCCCTATTATGTGATTGCACAAGTTGTACCTCTTGCATACCAGAGAGGGCAGCCACCAACCAACCCATACTGTGATGGCTTTGTTGTTTTGTTTTTTTTTTATATAATTCAAGTCTTACTCTTGCTATTAAGTTTACACTTTATACTTGATGGAATGTATGGCTTTGTTCAGGAAACTGCACTACAATGTTGCAGTACTTTCAGCAGTTCTCTGCCTGGCACAGCGTGTTTTGATACGTTCAATTTTAATTGGAAAAAACCCTCCACCCAACCCTAACCTATCTTGCCCTCTGTCCTAAAGGAGTGGACCGTGGCTTGACTAGCACTTAAGCTTAGAATACCTGTATGAAAGGGCTTGATTTTTATTAATCTAACACTTTAAAGCAGCATCAAATAAATAAAAAAGCACAGCAATTATTATTGAAGGAGTGGCATGAGCAGATTACTCTTTCCAGTTAGACATTTTCGTTCCACTTCAGGTGTTTGCTGGCAATGCATTTCAAATTAACTGTGATAGTTTTGTTCAACAGTAACCTGTACAGGCAGAAAAAAACAAGTCCAACATTTCTGCTTGAAAAACTGTAAAATATAATGTTTGTGTGGGTCTGATCCTGTGAGCTTCACTATATGTGTTTATATTGATGAGGAAATGAAAATCAGTCCTATTCTGTATTTGTACTACTGCTTGTTTGCTACAATAGCTTTAATGGTTTCTAGAGATTAAGTATGTGTTGAAGCAGGCCCTGTAGCTTTGCCTACAGCCTGGAATAGGATTATTGCCTTTTATTCAAGCCTCCTAAACAGCGTCACTCTGTTAGTAAACCATTTTTAAGTCATGCTGGGACTTTGTAACCCATCAAGTGGATCTCACGAAGTGATGTGAAGTATAATTAAGTGATTGTGGCTCTTTTGGTAGGTTTGGGTCAGCACACAAAACATTGGCACACCTTCCGTATCTGCCATTTGCCATTACTGTTACACGGACAAAAAGAACCACCTCTGACTAAAGCTGTATTATGGCAATCCAACAGTTCTAATTACATTCTCAGAAATGAAAGCAAACTTCTCTTCAACTTACTTTCACCTGTTTACAGGCAAACTGCTATGGCAAACAGCATATTTTCTAACACTAGCTTACAGAGCATTATTTTGCTGTCATCTAGTTTGAAGTCAAATCTTACTAATGTGTAAAATAATTCCTGTTGTACAGAAGCCTGTTGTTTAAAATTAATGGTTTAAAAAAAGTGCAAATGACAAATACATGTTGGTGTTTGTATGGGTTTATCTAGAATAAAAGTATTTGGAGGTTAGTTGGATTGTGTATTTTCCAATGGCTAATGCAAGCACAGCTGGTAACATTGTCACACAAAGAACAGAGTGGTATCAGAAGAACAACACTGCTGCAGCCCCGGCCCTGTGAGGCTCCGGGGTAGAACCATGCAAGTCAGCACAGCACACTTCCATCATGCAGAAGTTGGGAAGTACAGGTAAGGAAGGTACAATACAGCATTGGTGATGCTGGGGAGGGGAGGTGCTGGCCTAACACCCAGAAGCTGCTGAGCAGTGACCTGCAGGGCCTGGATGGAGGGGGATTCCCTGGGATAGGGGGTTCCCAGCTGCCTTCCCTCCTGTGGAAAGCATCAGCAGGCCAGGGACAAGCTGGTGATGCAGTGCCTGCCACACCTCCACACAGCCTTTAGGAACTGCACTAAAAATGCACCACTTAAAGGCTCTGAGGCTGATGATATATTCAAAATGCTAAAAATGTTAGAAATGAGGAAAACCCAATAACCCTTCTTTCAGGAGAAAGTGCTGCAGGGGCAGGAAATTAGTTCTTGCACAAAAAGCCTAAGACCAGGTGGGAAAAGGAGCCCACAAACCTGCTGGTGACCACCCTTCTTCCATCCTCCAAGTCGCTCCTAGTTTGTATAAACTGCCCTCCCTGCCCCCGACATTAGAGCACGCCTTGCTGAAGGCCACACAGCCAGAGGCAGGGACTGACACAAGACTGTGAGAGCTGGCTCCTCACAACCCTTCCATGCTTGCAGATGCTGGTGACCATCCCATTTGGCAAAGCTGGCTCAGGCACAGATAGTTACTTTGTACAAATTAATCCTGCAGGAGACAGCATCATAATAGTTACACTGTTTTCCTCAGACAAGTTTTAACAAATTCCCCAAGAAGCAGTGTGGTTTAGGAATGGTATTCCCCACTTTAGTGTTCCCACTGAAACACTCCAAAGCTTGCACTGCTCACTCACTCCCTGGCCCTGCTTTCTCCCTACCCTGCAGCAGGATGGAGAGGAGAATTGGAGGCACAAAAGGTCAAGATAAGAACAATTTACTGGAAACAGTAAAGGGCTAAGAAAATGAACAGCAACAGCAACAATTTTAGTAAGAGTGTACAAAGGAGGCGAATGATTCCCCTGTGATGGCTCACTCCATGGAGCCTGGTAAATACCTGACCACACTGCCAGCCTACACGACCCAGAAGGGACCCCTTTGTCTGTCCCTGGAAAATGACGTGAAGTGGTACAGAATAACCTCAATGAATAACCATGTGTCCTGGGTTTCTGTAGCTGAATTTTTTTTTTTGGTAGTGGGGGGGGCTGCAGAGGTGGTTTCTGTTAGAAGCTGCTAGAAGCTTCCCCTGTCCCATAGGAGCCAATGACACTTGGCCCCAGGAGGTACATCCGGCTCCTGGCCAGG
>VWZG01004112.1:280958-305333 GCA_013396735.1 Grallaria varia | reverse complement strand
CAGGGTCAACCCACTACAAAAACCCAGTATGGTTCACCTGTGGTGTTCTTCCATAATCATGCTCTGATTTGTTGTTCTGATGTTCTCAGTCTGTGCAATTGTTTATAATTTCTTTATATCTTAATATTATATTTTTAATATATGCCTGTGAAACAGTTAATGTGTTGACCATCTAAAAAAAATCTGTACTTTCAGCTTTGGACTTGCTTATAACCTGCTACAGTTTCCTAATATGAAAAACGTCATATAGTGCCTATAAACCTCTACTGCCTTCTTGGAACTAACCTACAGAGATTGTGATCCTGGTAAATGCAGAGCTTCCTCTACACTGCATGCAGAAATGGATATGATTTCAATGTACATACACCAAAGTATACACACAGTTCCTATTTCATTGATTACTAAGCAAGATATTCACCTGCTGATAAACTAGCTGTTTCACCCAAAGGCCTGCCAAGCAGATGCCAAGCTGATGATAATTTGAGAATGTGGCAGGTGTGAGTTTAACATGCCAGACCTTGGTTATAGTTTTAAATATACCTACATAAAGTATAAAAATATTAGAAACTGTGAGTGGAATGTGGGGTAATATTTAGAATTTCTCCCTGATTGCAGAAAGATATTTTCTCGTTATATAATTTTCTGCTTCTTCTGTTGGTGTTACAGACTGGCATAGAACCTGGAACTAAACACACTTGTATAGTGTTGCATATGTGCAGTATGTGTGCCAGACATTAACAGGTAGTGATTTTATGGCAATTTATCTGAGTTTATCTCATGGACTTCCATAAAGTACCTTGACAGTAAATGCATTGTGAAAGTCCTTCTGTATTTTTTCACCTCTCCTATCTGTACCTGTTTCCTTTTTAATTTCCACCTGTAGCTGATTTCTTATACTAAGGATTTATTTGGTTTTTATTTGTGCTGGCAAATACAGTGCAATTTTTTTTTTTTTTTTAATTTGGAAGAGGATGAGGAAGTAACAAACTTTACTAAGCTTAACGCCTGTAGAATCCTAATGAGGATCTGTATTCAGAGTACTTGAATTCTACCTTTTTCTAGTTCAGCTTCTATAATATGAGTTGGGTAAGCAAATCTTCTTTCTCTGCAGAATCTTTTGGTGTTTCAAGAATAGCAATTTGTATGTAAGTGGTGATTTGGTTGAAGAACCCAATTTTGTTGTTCAGTAGCAGTGTATTTCTCTTTGACAGGTGAATAAATTACAGCATAAATAGCACACGCAGTTCCAAAAGGCAAAGCAGAATGGCATGGGTTGCTGCTGTTGTAGTTTAGGGAGAGTTTAAATGTCTGTTAGATAGCACACTTCCTTTGAGAAAATGACCTATTAATACTCACAGAAAGAAAACTCAACCAATCTCAAGTGACAACAGCTTTATTGCAGCAATTTGTTTCTGGTTTTATGTACTGGTTGGAGGCATCTTTAAGCTCTCTAATTTCACTAATAACATTTACTGGTGTGACACTTCGAAGAAAAATGTTTTTTATTATATTATTAAATATTTAAAACCTATTAAATGGAAAACATTACAGGAAAATTCTGATATTTTTTTTCCCCTGACAACTGATTGCTCCAAACATGCATATTAATTACATTTTTAAATTTCATAAATTTTCGTAAGTACTTACATGATAAAATTGCCATTGGGGATTATACAGAAGTCAAAAGTCGTCTGAAGTGCCTAATTTTATCTTTTTCTTTTTTTTTTTTTTTTTTTTTTTTTTTTTTTTTTTTTTAATTTATTTCTGTGGTATTTTAAACACTTGGGGAAATAGTTGTCATATTGGTTTAGATGCTATTCACTTGCTGAAATTGCTTAGAATCCTGAGTTTTGGATACACTTCAACTTTTGTTTACTTTTATAATGCTCACTGGGAATTAAACTCTTCCTCCCTGAAGTAATATAGGATAAACAGTGTTTTCTCTCAGAAACAGAAATTCACAACTACCCTCTTGACCCCCCCTTACTAATCATGTTTACTTAACTCTCAACACAGTCAAAAATGGACTTTAGTGATATTTCCAGACTTTGTTATCTAGTAAATTCTTATCTAACTGAAGCTGCCAAGTCAGCCCCTGAAGGCAGAGCTGTGTGCCTTGAGCTTCCATTAAAGCACATAAACATGATGCTGGTTATCAGCAAACACCACGGAAATGTGCAAAAATACTCAGTGTACATAAGCATCCTTTCAGCATCCATAGCCATTGGGATCATGCAATGAGCCTCCTCCTTGCTTTATCAGTCACAGAAGAATTTGATGATGTGGCACAGCCGAGGTTCTGTGTGTTCCACATACAGAACAACTGACTCAAAACAAAATATTTGGGGTTCAGGTCAAAAAAAAAGCGCCTTATAAATGTCCAGAATTACAAATGTCCAGCCAGAGTGTTGCTGTAATACAGGCAAATAGTATGTTCTTTTTTTACCTCCATATGCTTAAGACATGCGTTTTTAAGACATGCGTTTTTAAGACATGCCTTTGAATATAAGTGCAGAAACTTAAAGAAAATACAGGTGCATAGGTGTTTTGCTTGGTAATTGACTGTGTAATTTGCAAGAAATGCTCTGGGATATATAGTTCATCAAAAGTAGCCAAAGGACAAAGAAAAGGGTTTTGTTTTGGTTTTGAAGTAAGCTAAATGTACGAATGGATGAGCTACTCAGGCTTTGATGTAGCTGGCTTTTAGTTTGAGGTTTGTTCTGCCAGTTCTGAGCAGGACAGAGCAGGCATGTCAAATCCTTTTCTAAATAAGCCTCTCTAATTTCTTCCAGAGAACCAGCCTTACTAAAGTAAGGCAAGGTTAACCCTTATTTAAGAAAAATATAATATTATATAACTTTAGAGAAAGAAAGAGATAGTAGTTCACTGGAATGATGCTTCTAACAGCAGACATGGATTAGGCCATTAATAAAGCCATTGTTTCCAAAATGAGATAAGAAGAATTCAGAACAAACTGACAAACTTTTGTGTCACTAGAACAAATGGACATTTCACAAAATGTCCTTTAGCTTTTCTGAACAAATATTGAAAATAATCATTCAGCAATTCATGGCATTTTATAGTTGAAGAAAACCCAAATTTACTGGTAAAATTTGAGGTAGATAAATGTGTTCCTTTATATTCTTTTACTACAACCATACAGTTAATACTGGTACCTGTAATCGTTTAAAAAAAAAAAAAAAAAACAAACTTAGAAAATATTTACTTCTTAGTAATAAGTATTGTCATTTATGTCCTTTATGATATACAAAAATCAGGAAAAAAGAACAGCTTTGAAAGATAAAATCTAATTCTTCTAAAAAGGCATGCACTTGGTAAGAACCCCCACTGAAGTCACATCTAAATCCCATTTTATACTCAAACAAAGAAAGAGCAAGCCCTGGATTGCCAAGCCTGATCAGGCAATATTTGGACTGAAACATTTAGTATTAGTGCTGTGGATAAAAATACTCTGTAAAGCTTTCAGACAGAGGCTAATACATAATAACAGATGAGTACTAATACAATTCTAATGTCTTGTGAAATCAGTGACTGGGGATTTGGACAACATAAATGTAACTTATTAAAGGAAATATTAAGGATAGGAAATAGCTGTTTATACTCAAATTGTTGCATACCACTTGTATATTTCATGTTTACTCACCCATGGAATGTTTTGGAAAAAACATTGGGAAACTGTATTGACTTTTTGCCAACAGAAAATGCAGTACAGCATTATTTAAGGAAAGAATAACACTTTAAGGGTCCGGATTTCGGAGAGTAGCTTTATCGGCTTTGGGTGTTGGTTGTTTGTTGCTGACCTGGTTGAAAATACAAATTCTATGAGTTGTCCATACCCAGTTTTTCTTACTTGTATGGAAATCCATATACTTTCAAACACTATAACCAGTTCCGGTTACTGATTTTTATACCATCTAGTACCCTCCATAAATTAGAATCTGTTTCAAGATATGGTCAAAGGACTTCTCATAAGCTATCAAAAAGCAGTTGGTTTTCAGCCCAAGTATCCACTTATACTTCTTAGCAGTCATCAGAGCAGCAATACTATACACTTCTTCTAGAATGCTGAAATTATAGGGTTATCAGATCTTTTTATGAACAAAAATTATCTAAAATGTAATTTGATTAGGTCTATGGTTATGGTAGCGGGTAGGAGTGTATGTGTGTTTGGATTCCTATGATAATCCTTTTTAAAGATTCCTTTATTAAAAAAAAAATTTGCAGTACTGCAGAGAAAATCTCAATCTTGCCTATTTAGAAATTGTGCATGATAGTCGTCACACTAAGCATAAGATATGTTAAATGTGAGTTCACTTTTGATTTTGTGGTATTTACCTGGAAAATACTTTTGCTGTTGTTTGGTTTGTTAAGTGTTTTTTTGTTGTTGCTCTGTTTTTTTGTACTTGACATTTGATGCTGAATATGCATCCCTCGAACTGGTGTCATGTTTATTGATGAAATAAATACAGCGTATTGCTACTTCAAGGGTATTAGGATGTTGTGGGCTTCTAATTCTTCACAGATTCAAACTTGCTAACACGTGACCTTTCTCTCTTGGCTTAAATTGCCAAGAACTGTGTCTACAACTACTTTCTCAACATCGTTGTCTTTGAAAAGCAAATCTGAAGAACCCACTATCTCTTCACCAGAGTAGACACAGTGTCATTTGTGTATATAGCTGATGGATCAAGAGACCTACCAAGCTAAAGCCCATCCATCCTTGTTCCATTAAACCATCAAAAATGGCTATATTTTGGCTATATTTTTCCTCTTTTGCTCCAGTACAGGAAAACACTGCTTCCAGATTGAGAGACTGAGTTTCTAGATTCACTGCATGTGTTAGTTTCATCCTGTATGTAGGAGGAAACCTGAGGATCACTCAGCAGTCTGACACTTCTTTTGACACGTTGCATGAGGTTTTCACAGCTCACTTGACTTGATCAATCAAGTGTTGCCATTTGTTTGTCTTTAGTATGCCTTGAGTGTGAGTCTCACTGGTGGGGCTGGTTTCATACAGTCATTTAGAGGTCAGTCTTCTCACAGAGTTCACATAGTCTGTTAGAAGTCAGGTTTCAAACATCTAATCTAAGCTTGCTGGAACTGGAGTCAACTTCATGTGTGTGTGTGTATAAATACATATATATATATAAATATAAATTATTTATGATAAAATAAGGCTGCCAAAGCAGCACAGAAAATGTAAAACTGTGATAGTGCATTTGCAAGTTTTGCAGTGAAGCTACCTTAAGTTGAATTTGTTGGCAGTGCATAGTTGCAAGGTCATGTTCATAGGTGACTGTTCTTAAACCAAAAAAAAAATCTGTAGCTCTAAATGCAAACTACATTTGATACAATCTTGTTTTACCAATCTGCCTGAAGATGTTTCAAGTAAAGATGACTCTTTAAAACTGGTTTGTTCAGTTCAGTCAGAGACAGCCTGCCCAAGAAAGGCAGGTTACTCCAAATCACTGTAAACATGCTCTGGGAAGGGGGAAAGACAGTAGTTGTTTCTTGAGCAATTAATTACACGCTTTCAGTTACTATTTTCAGTCGGTGGTTGTAATAACCAAATTACCCACAAATACTCCATGGAAACCTTCGTAAAATATTCTATTTGAAGAATGTTTTTATTGTACACTGTACAGCTTGGTTCTTTCATAGGATTTTTAATGCTAAGAATCATTTCTGAGCGAGTCATAGAGCAAGTGAAGGAGGTGCTTTTAAACTAGCTGTAGCAAATGTACTTTTCTTAGATGGATGGGAGTCTGAAATATTTCCAGTCTTCTGCAGCTCATCTTGCTTTATTTCATAGGGGTTTTTTATGGTTTCTCAGTGGTAGATAATACTGGTGATATGCACTCCAGGAGGCCTCTTCTGCTTTGGCCTACTTTCAACATGCCAGTACTGAAAGATGTGAGGATTAGCTTAGGCTATAGTCTCATGTATGCACTTTCAACAAGCACAAGTCAAAGCTGCCATCACCCTGTTCTGCCTTCCCCTCAGCCAGGTTGGCTCCATGGAGCTTCTTCCCTTGGAGCAGACAAAGAATCTGCCCGGGGATGCCATGCCAGGTGAAAAGCAGTAAATGCAGCAGATGCCTGAATAAATGCTTGTGCAGGGACTGGTAGGGGGGCACTGAGTGAGTTCTGAATGGCAATAACAGCTCTGTGTGAAGCTGTAGCTTCAAACCTTCTACTGTTCCAGTAATGATGGCCTCCTGCTCAATAACTCTATTGGAAGAAATGTTTTTGTTGCTCTTTGGTTTTTCTCTTTTGTTATTTTAAAGTTTTGTTTCATGGCAGTGCAGTATAAATGGGGTTTAGTTTAACAGTAAGGAGTTTTGGCCCAGGATCTTTATTTGTGAGTTCATCTGCTCCTTATGTTCCTGGTTTTTATTTCTCATTGTGGATTTACAGTCCCTTGAGGTTTAGTAACTGAAAAGACAAAGCTGCTGTAAGGAGTATCCTAACAAATCAGACTCCAAAGAAACACCTGCAATTGATTTATACTCTGTTAGTGAGTTTCAGCCCAGGCTTCAGAAAAGTATAAGGGAATGCTTGTTCATTTGGAAAGATGGAGAGCTGTAGAAACTTCCATAAGGACAGAGTAGGACAATAGCACTGTTCCCTTTTACTTATTTTGTTGTCCTATGTTCCTTTTCCTGCCCATCTCCTGTCCTGTTCCGCTCCCCTCAATTCTTGTCTCTTCAAACATAGTAGCCTCTCCCAAAATTCCTTCCATTTTTCCACTGTTTTCTTAAAGGAAGACAAGGCCCCTAACTAGGAAAATTAGCAAATGCAGGTCCTCTTGAGGGTAAGCTTATCTTTCCTTCTGTTGTACAGTGACAGTGCTGCTGGGACTCTTGCATCATGTACTTTTAATACCAGTTATTGATTTCAAAATTTCTGTAATACAACTGTGAATTTTGTTTCATAGGTCAACTAGGATCTGATCTAGGAGAGAAAAATAAAAATAAATTTGGTATCTCTGAGGTGACATAAAAAAATCAGTATCATTTAATAGTAATATTATTCATGTTACATGGCAACCAAATTGTACAAACAATTGTATTAACAGTGAGATGGGAAACTATAGCAATGGTGCCTAGAGGGACAATGAAGTGACTGAATAAGAGGGGAAAACTCAAATTCCTAAAATTACTGATGAAAAATATTTCTGTTCCACTTACTTAAGGTTTCATTCTTTGTCCCCAGCCACATGTTTGTCTCCATCAGGTTGTGCCAAGACCAACTGTGTGTGTCTGAGACACAGAAACCTCTTTACAATGTAATGAAAACTTTATCTTCTATGAACATCGTCATAATTCATATAGAATTATGATGATTTTGGAGCCATAGAGGCACTTCACAAAATTATATAAGGCATCAGACTGTCAGACAAAAAATATTTCTAACAGTACAAACTGAGGTAAAATAGTCAAAGTAGTCAAAAATTAGGGCAATTGTTACTTTGCCAACATGTTGATAATTCATATTTTGTATTTATAATTTACTCCTGATGCTGCAGTTCTTTTTCTACAACTTATATTTGCAGTAGAGTGTTTTTCTCAGATTAGAGAAAAGTAAACTAGATCAGTAAAATAAGGACACAGTCATGCCAGCTCTTGTCTAAAGCCTGGTGCATGTGCAAAAATGTTTGGATCTTTTTTTTAGCTCTCAGAATTCCATCACCAAGGGCTTTTTAGTTTTAATGTCAGACACCAGGATGCAATACTGTGAACTTTTGAGGCCAGTGTTGCAAACGGGTCTGTATCTGTGTTTTTCTGATCATAGCTCTGTTTTTGAAAACAAAGTACCAAATTGAAAAAAAAAATAATAAAAATTATATGCACAATTGCATGTAGTGTTTACATTAGCACTTAGTCTAAACATCCATAAAAATTGTTGTAGGGTATCTGTGTTTGGATGTTTACAGGTGGCTGCAGTATGGACCCCTGTGCACTGATACAAACTGTATACTGCAGCTGGTTTTTCCTATCTTAGAGATATGACTCTAAAATTATTTGTTTACACAAAGAAAAAAAAAGTAAAACTCTGAATATGCTTCAGTAATGGCTTTCTTTTGCTGAAGTGGCAATGTGAAAAAGGATTTTCATGGGCAGATTGAAAACACTGGGTGCTTCAGACAGAACAATTGAGCATTGCAGAATGAATTATACTAACTTGCTGAACCAGACTCATCCCCTGTGGGCATGTATTTGTTTGCATGTATTTATCAGTCTGCTTGGAAATAGAATGAGAAACAATTATGCATTGCCTTTTAGAGAAGACTCTGAGTGGAACTTTTTTTTTATTGTATTAAGGAAAAAAAGCATCCTAGGGAAGATAGTAGGCACTTACTGTAAACTAGAAAGAGGCTCTAAAGGTGCTTCTTCCCACTGATTTTCACACGGTGGGAGTTGTTAGTTCATCTTTCCTTTAGACAAGTCCAAGCCTCAGTTTAACAGTGAAGCATGTTGTAATTCCCTGTCTACTAATTTAAGCTTCCTAAGGGAGGTAATTCAGGAAGCCCATACTTTTTTGTAGTTTCATGACTGTCAGGCTATTTTACTTCCTTACTTTCACTTGTGACCACCCATGAAGCACTTTACACTTAATCTGATTGCTAGGACTTTAGCAACAAGTTCAAATGCATCCAGAATTAAAAGTTCTCAAAATAATAGGTCACTTACTACATTTAATACTTTAGTGAGCAACTACTCCAGAAAGAACTTACTGGTTTGTCAAAGTTATGATCTCATGACCTCAAAATCAGGTTAGGTCTGATATTAACTGTGGTACTTCACAGAGTACAGGACTAGCTAGCAAGCACAGAGAGCAACCACAGCTGTTGACAAACTGCTGGAATTTTTTTCCTTTGTGACAAGCCCTTTGTCCGGCAAAAACTGTTCCAGCATTTGACATAAAGCAAATGCTTACTAGTCACTGTGTAAGATGTTGCTTGTGAAGGAGTACAGGTTGTCCACAGCGCTCAATGCACACAAGGAAAGCTATCCTGGAAGTCTGGTCATACATCATCTCCTATGTGGTTAGTAAGGGGGGAAGCTCTCACAGCGTTTCACATTATTGGTCTGCAGAGCCAGGAGCGTTTCAGTGTCCAGGTGCCCCATCAAAACATGCTGTGATTTTATTTCCTCAAAAGACTCAGGGTGCACCATTCCCCCTACTCAGACTTTACTTCCACTTCAAAGAAGACTGATTTTCTTAGTTTTCTTTTTTTGTCCTTGGAAACCAATGCTATTGGTTATTTGTTAATTTCTAGGCTAGGTTGCTTATAGCTCCCACTATTAGAACTCTGACTTGAAAACCAAAATATCAATACAGATAACTTTTGCACAACTTATACATCTCCTTTATGTCAAAAGCCAAAATGATTGCTGAAAATAATTAATGTTTTCCATATTTTCAATAATGAGGACAATGTCATGCTGTATGCTCTTTCAAGAGTGTACACAGGACTTAGGAGTATACCCTCTTCATTTAAAGCTCTCTTTGTATTATGTGAAAAATGTTATGCAACTAGAATGACAGTTCCACTATTTTTACTTACTTATTCTTACTTTCTAATTTATCTGACATAACTTACACATTTTAGGTTAAGCTGGTGCCTATCTTGTTTTATTGTCAGTGTCCGCTTATATCATCAAAGCATAAAGCTTTAAAGCAAGGCTGTTTGCTTTTTATGGCTAACAAAATACATTGACAGGAGTTTGAAGGTCTTGGGGAGGACCTGACTACTCCCTTTTCAGTGAAAGCAGTAATACAATCATTCACTTTCACCCATTATCTAGTAGATTGTAAAAGCTGGTATAAGTTTTTAATAAGGAACTTTGCCAAACTACTGATTGGTGAAATTGGGTAAATAGGGAACTAGGGGATAACACAGTTTTTAACAACCTCCACATTTTGATTTATTAACACTTAAAGAACTAATCTGCAAATTCACATTACACAGAACCTGTAGATTTTTATTACAAATGGCAGTTGTAATCATAACATGCCATGATGATTTCCCGCTCTGTGCTTTGGCTGTTCATTTTTGGGGGCCACAGCAGTCTCGCTAACATAATATGTTTAGTATTTGATTTATTTTCATGTACTTTGTTTTTACTTTTTCCTCAAACTTGTTGTCTATCCTAGGGATCAAGAAATGGTTCAGACTGAAAATTATTAACCCAGGCCCATTTTCAGCCATATATAATAATTACTAAATCTCCTTCAGTTCTTTTTCTTTGTTTAAAAAATAAAAACCAGCAAACATTTTTGAAAGATGTACCTGGACCATGAGGTAGGAGGAGAGGAGAGCTTCAGCTTATATCGAACAGGCAAATGAAACTTAAGGGCTGAAGCTCTAAAGAAGACAAGTGTTTGACAGTGTCCTGCAGAATATCAAGAGCAACATCACATCAATCTATGTTCTGGACCAAGTATGAAGCAATATCCCTGAAATTTATTTGTGGTCAGAGTTACTCTCATAAACTGGCTCAGCATCTTAGTTTAGTCTTAGTATGTCCTGAGGGGTTTGTTGCCAAGTAGTTGGAAAGGCTTAGGAAACTTCTTGAAAGCCTTTCAGGATAGTTTCCCTTCCCCTCTTCCCCTGCAGTGAGACATAACCTGTCTCATGGAAATTTAGCCAGACAGACTGCCTCATATATTTCTTGGTCCAGTGACTGAAGCTGAGGGAACTGTGGTTTAGATTTAAGGCAAATGCACACAAATTAGTTTAGTTACATGGCTGAGTAACATTTTTTGAGTTGAGATGAACACTTTGAAACGCAATTGTATGCTAATTCATTAGTGTATTCAGTAAAGATGAATTACAGACACCAGACGCTCGATAGTGACTCTTTCTAGATGGAACCTCCTGTTGCCTTATGCAGCTGACATTGCCTGACCTTTCAACAGGCTTGCAGAAGGACAGAATTGGTGTTGCTGGATGGGTAGAATGGCAAGCAGGTGTGTTGGGAGGTTTCTCTCTGACAGTACAGTCAGCAGTGCACTGCCAAGGTGAATGTCATTGTCAGTGAGGAAAGTGTGCTTAAGTGAGTGGGGTAATATCTGTCTCTCTGAATTCTCACCCACATCAACATTCATGTAAGCATCCCCAAAAGATTATCTACCTCTCCAGTTTTGATTTGTGAATTCAGTGTATGATTCGTAACTTCTAGTGTTCACTAAGTAAACCATTCTACACTATATTAGCCAGGACTGCAAGATCTAATGGAGCTTGTGTGCCATTGCTGTCAGCTTTTTTTAACTTTGCAGTGTAGGATCAGAAGGAATTTGTATCAATACAAAGGAAAAAAACATAATAAAAGCATACTCTTATTCAGAAATGAGCTGGTGTTCTCAATTACTGGAGTTCCTCTCAGTGAAATAGATGTAACCTGCTACTCAGTCAACTTGCTATCCTTTGAGTTTCATAGTTTCTCCTAAAAAGTACTTTATATATTCTATTATGCATTGTTTGTGCACTCTTTTTAAGTATAAAGTTTTATAGTTATTTTTATTCTCTTCATCTGCACTCTCAGATATCACACATGTCTTAAGGAGATACATGACAGAATTTAGGCTCTTCATATTGTTTTCAGTGTGGAGTTTGTTGTCTGGCTTACGTTGCACCAAGGGCCATACTTTACCACAAAAAAAAAGGAACATTTTAGAAAAGAGGTTGTTGAAATATAAACCTGTACAAGATATGAGTGACTGGCCTGTGCAGTGATACAAAAGGAGACTTCCTTGAGGAATGGCTCGCTAGCCATACTTCACGATAGCATTTATTGTTTTGATTCTGACACGACTCCCTGCAAAATAAAAATCTTGACATTGATGAATGTCGAACATTTTCCAGGAATTCTTTAAAACTGTGCAATGCCTGAAAATTTAACCAGAATATCAATTAGGAGAAAATTAAGTGGGAAAGAAACAACTTAGAATTTCCCATTTGATTTTGTGCAGGTTTTTTGCATCCAATTCTTGGATTTTTGTCATGCACGTTACATTATTGTGTGATTTATTGATCTTCATTAGCAGGTCTCTTTGGAAAGATTTGACAGGTAACATTATTAAAGTGATCAGAAATATTATGCCGGAATTTCAGAGCAGAATAGTCTGTTTTCTGTAGAATGACTATAATGCCACTTCTTAAAATGGTTTGTTTTGTAAAGCACTTTCATACTTGGAGAATATTTTTTAAAGTTACACCATCAGTATAGATCCGCAGAATTCTTTCTTTGCATTTCCAGCTGCTCTGTAATAAATTCCATCTGTGTTTTAGCCATATTTGTATTGATTTTTCAGCTATGCTAGCTTGTATTTGTCCTCTGCCTTAATGACCCCAAAGTCAACCAAAGTGGTGGGCATACAGCCCATTTCAGATGGCATTTGGTTAGTTTACTCCCTTTTAAAGTAGTTTAGGAAATGTAACTCAAATATTTCTCTTATTTGACAAGCCTGTTTAACTTTCACAGTTTCACCCCCTTTACTCTGAATTTCCTCCTCCTAAACATTTTCCACTCCTAGAAAAAGGAATTAGAAATGTACCTCACCTTTAGCTATTTTCCTTGTAGTTTTCTTTCTAAATTTCTAGGGGTTTTGCGTACCTATGGATTTTTTTTTCCTAATCATGGGTTTAGGTATAATTTTGCTTTGTACTACTTTGCATTTGTCTTCTAAGACATAGTTATATAATCCCAGCATATAGCCTAAACTTATAACTTCAAGGGGAATTAGGGTGTGCAAGGAATGCAAGATCAGGCATTTGAAAAATGGTCTGGTGGACTTGCTTTTTTTTCCCCCTTGTACAATGAGTATTTGTCTTAAACAACTTCCATGACTCTTGGAAATTTACTTCACTTTTTATCTGGTAATATATGTTCCATTAGCATTTTTTGGTCTGGAGCCAGTTGATTCCAACAGGTTTTGTTGACATGAAGGTTGCTTTTTTTTTCTTCTGTTTGTGGGTTTTTTTTTTTCCTTTTTCTCTGAAATGATTCCTCTTTTATTTAGTGGCCATTGTAATGCTGGGTTTCAGTGGCTTTTATTTTCCTAGACCAGTGACTAAAATTGCAGGTCCTTGTTTCAAAAGCCTAGAGCTTTACTTACATGTTGTTTTATTGCAGAATGTATGGGATGCTGTCCAGGCAATATCTGATTAAGTATGAAAAGCAAGTATATTTAGTGATCGGACTTATCAGACTTGTTTCATATTTTGAAAATCACATCCCAGACCATGTATAAAACCATACTATTGATAAAATCATTCTGCTGGCAGTATTATTTAGGGAATTTTTTTCTCATAGCTTATCAGGAAATTAAAAAAAAAGAAACAATTACTGTGTTACCTTTTATATACACCAGGGACTGTTTCCTTACTTTACTGTGTCTTGTATTCTTTGGAATGCATACTTAAGTAAAGGAAGGTATACGGTATTTCTTACAAGAACAAGCTAGGAAATAGTGATGCAAATAAATCAATCAAACAGGCACAGCTTTTTGAAGGTCCTAATAAAGCATTAGTTACTGTAGTTACCTAGCTAACTCTATCCAAAAAAAGAATTGCGGGTTTTTTGTAGAGTGGGCTGATGGGGAACAAAAGATCTTGAAAGCATAAGATAAAAGATTCAAGAAAGAAAGTAATTTGTGATATTAATGAGATTCTGCTTCTTTGTGTACCAGTGGAAAAGGCCTGTCAGCAATAAGGGGCAGTTATGAGCAGCAAATAGTTCAGAGGCCCATAACCATGCTCAGCTTTCCTCCTTTAGTCATTGAAAAGACAAGACTTATTTTGGTGTGGTTTCTGTTTCTGGAGTTGTTAAATGTGTTGGTTGTTTTTGGTGTTGGGTTTTTTTTTTTGTTGTTTTGTTTTGGTTTTTTGTTTTTTTTGTCGTTGCTTTCAAGTACGATAATTTTTAAGTACTGTGACTTAAATCACACTTTGTTTTGAAGAAACATGTATATTGCAACAAAGTTCTGATTAGTCACAGGCAACGCCTATTATAATCTGAGCAGCAGAATGAGAATAATCAAACTGGGGAATTTCCCTCTCCATTTCTACAACCTTTCTAAGATGTAAAGGCCTTAGGAGTTCCTCCCTTTGGAATAAGCCTTATGAGATCCTGAGAAAAGATAGTACAGTCAGTCAAGCAGCTATGATTGGGACATCTTTTGACAGAAATTTGTTCATGTTTATCCATGGCTTGTCCTAAATTGATTCCATTTGTCCCATTTTTTATCTAAAATATGCTTCTTGACTTATAATAAAATGTAAAAAGAAATCAAAGAATCATATCGTATTGCTTTTTATACCATAGCTTAATCCTACATTTTTCCAATCAAAATAAATTTCCAACATGGTTGCATGATTGATGCCATTTTATCTACAGTACTTTCTCAGGTAACTTTTCCTTTCTGGTTTTGTAGCTCTTACGCGCTCACCTTCTCTCACACATAGATTAAGTTCTTAATTGGGTGTTGTCGCTCCTTGAAATCTCGAAGCCTCTTGAGGCAAACCTGAATATTGAGTCTTTCTCCCTAGGGTGTCTTGTACAATTCCTGGGATTGAAATAGGAGCTTTTCTCTATTTTTCTTCACAGCAGCAGTTCCATGTGGTTCCTTACTAGGCAAGCACTGCTGAAGTAAAACCTTCTGTCATCATAAGTTTTCTTTGAATCTTCTGGCACGGTCATCTAATTTATGGTGTAAGAAAGTAGGCATAGCAACCACACATCAGCTGGGAGTTCTTCCTGTGTGAGGCAATGAGAGTGCTGGGGGCCTGTCACAAAGAGATAAAGACATCCTTCAAAGTATTTGTTCAGCTGCCTATAAATGAATATGGCTAAATCTTTTTCCATGATCACTTTATTTCCCTGCTCTGCCCCACCCCGCCCCCTCCTCACAGTGTTACTTGTGTAGATGAATTCTGCAGAGAGTGGCTCTTTTACAGACACTGGATGATGGAACAAAGGATTTTGGTTATTTTATTTTTCAAAATATAAAACATTTTAAAAATATTTCTGTAATAAAAAATAAGATTTATATTTATTATTATTTATAGGAATTGCAGTAAGTCTAATGAGAGTCTCATTACAGTTAGAGACAACTGTTGTTGGAATGCCTTTTATAGGTCTATAAAAAATATTCAGTGAAAGATACAGTTACGTCTGTTAGTTTGAACAGGTCATCGTAAAGGGAGTTTAGTTTAGAAACTTCTGTACAAGAAAAATTGATCCAGTTTGGAGATAGTGGTGTTTTCCTTGGCCCAGACACTCTGATAGTGGTCTTGACAATATAACAGTCTTGTTATAAAGTATTTTCTGTAAATGCTGATTTCACTATTTAAGACAATTTATTTTTCCAAATTTCTAGTATAAACATCCTACAGCAAAATTTTAAATACTGAATCATTTCAACTAACACAGTGGAATATCTTGGAGAGAACTAGATACCCCCTCCTTTTCTCCTGAGGGCGTGAAGGTGGGATAGGTTTTACAGAATGGCAGAGTGTAAAGTTATAAAAGGAACTCAGTAGTTCTTTCAGAACAGTCTCCTCATAAACTGAACAGACCCTACAGGAAAATAAAGTGTTCCTTACAGGATACCTATGGGGATTTCTCATTATGCCAGACTCAGAAAAAGATTTACTTTGGATAAGGCAAAGAAATAATCCAAGAGTACGTTTGGCAATGAGTATCCTGGGGAACTGCCTCATTCCCCCCCACTCCACCATTCATTGAATCCTAATGTTTGGGGTCTTTTCTTTTTTCCCCAAAAAAGAATCTGCTAATTCTACAAGTTCAAGATAAAATGCTGTAAGCCAGCATATGTTAGTGTAGTGTATATTAATCATAAGGCTGTGTTTTAATAGAAGGTGTTGTATATCTCCAAATATGAACTATAAATGTTATATAGTATTATAGCAGAAGCCTTGCTCCAAATATAGTTTAATCAAAATAGTAGAATTTTGAGAGAAAATATATAGTTGTCAGTCACTCTCTGTTGGCACCTACCCATTGCTATGGAAAGAGGAGGCCAAACTTGCTCTTAAAAGTTTAATTTTGGTCAATGAGACCAAATATCTGCAGATATACCTGGATATCTGGAGACTGATATTTCTATCCTACCACACAAGAGTGGACATTTTATTGCATGTTTAACTGAGTTTAAAGTGAAAACCACATTTTTTTTATTAATAGACATGCACAGGGAGAAGGGTGAAGTTCCAATCAAAATTCAAGATGAAACAGCAGACATCTTTAAATGTATGGCACAATGTTTTTACCAGTTCTGGTTGAGGTAATGAAAAAAAAAAAAAAAAAAGAAAAATATTGCCCAGCATTCAATTGAAATTAAATAGCAAAAAAAGTAATGATAACTGTAAAGTAATTAAGAGTAAGAGGTCATACACGTCATAGGGAGGCATCAAAACCTGCAGGCATATATCATACTTTGCAGATATTACAAAATTATTCCATTTAGCATGGCAGAATGAAATGTAGCATTTTAATATTCAGGCTTACTGCAATATAAACAAATTTGTCTTAACCATACTTTCTTTCTCTGAATGAAGTTTTATGATACTACATCCCTTTGCACTTTGCTTTCGTCTCAGCTGAATAGCTCATGTAAGCAAAACTTGATGCTTCCCAAAAATACTGGTACAAAGCCCAGGGAGAGATGTACAAACTCTCTCAAAGGATTTCAGTGGAATTTGAGCATATAAGACTGGGACAAAACCAAAGTTAAAATTAATTTGGACAAGTTTGTTTGTCCATTTCTATCCGTACATATCTCAAAAAATTGCATGAAAATGAGTACAAGAAGTTACTTTTATAGTCTCCTATGATTTCCTTTAACCTCTGCTCTCTCGCTGTACAGTATCTCATCAGTTTGCACTATCATAATCTTGAAGAAACACTGGGAATGAAGGCGAGATAAACTCCTTGCTTTCAGCTCTCATGCCTTGTATCTGTGATTCAGAGCAGGATTTCTACGAAAGTCCTGCTAAGCCAGTAACAGTCCAGAGATTTAGCATAGACCATTCTGTATGATCCATGGATTTCTGACGTGCTGGAAAAAAATATGGCTGAAATTATGATGTCATACTGAGCATGTGCAAAGCCGAATTTTTCATAGAAAGGGGTTTTGCTTGTTTATTTTTAAATAAAAGAGCCATGATGTAGCCAAATATAGGCATAGTTTAGTGTAGAGAAAAAAATCTTATTTTTGACACTAGTAAGATGATTTGCCAAACAAATTAATTCCCTGCAGAAGCGCTCTCATGCTAGAATGTCCTTAAGATGTAATAAGCACATTGCCCTTTAATTAGTTTCAACTTCTATACTTTAATTTCAAAGGCACGTGATTCCCACAAAAGGAAATTTTTCAAATTGATGAGAAACTGATTGCAGATTCTTCTAGCAATGTACTGTGGACATCCTTCATAAATGATGATGCTATCCTTTGAAGAACATATTACTGGTTACCAACAGCCTGTCTGAATGCTTCTCCATGGAAACCATGGAAAATGCCTTGGTGGGTTTCACACCAACACATTTGACATGGCTGAAGATTGTGCTGATTTCGTGTCTCTGGTTGCCATATAGGGAAAAATCACTGATGCAAGAAGTTTTGGTCTGTAAACAACAGCATTTGATGCAGTTTACAGTGTTGGAGTAGTTCGTGATCCACTAAGTAAGGAGAAACACTAGTCAACAGTTTCTGTGTATTTTACAACAATTGCATTCCTTCTTCTAAGCCAAAACATAGCCATCACCATTATATAAATGTAAATCTTTTTGAGAAGTCTGGTTCTCTTCTCTCATTTCCTGTAGCATGCTAGCTGCAGCTTATTTCGGACTGTTTTCTCTTAAGCTCCCAGAAAATGTAAACACGGCATACAAATCTTGTCCACAAATCTTCACACAAAGTCATTCTGACTCCCACTAGGAGTACATTACCAAAAAAACCAGTTATTCTAAATTACTATTGAAGGGGTTTTGGTGTGTTTTTTGTTTTGTTTTTGGGGGTTTTTTTTAATAATAAGTTTTACAGTCTAGGAAAAAGAACCTGGTTTCTAAGGGATGAAATTAAGTCTTTAATATGTTGTGCTTTGAAAGTTCCAGTCTTCATGACGCATGTCTTTTTGTTATATATTATAGTGGATTTTCGTTGCTCAAAAGTTCTGTTGAGCTCCTGAGCATCCAACAAACATGACTCTACAGAGGAAGATGATCTCACTAGTACAGTCCACCAAGAGAACTAATATAAAAATTATTTGTGTTGCTGAGTTAATTTTGTTGCAGTGCTGCTTTATTCTCTGTTTAGAACTGTTTCATCTGTGGATCTTCTTTTTTGCCTGGCCGACTGAGATGAGTCAAACTATGGAATAATACTGTGAAGTTTTCTGCTTACAGTCAACTTCAATTTGTCATTTCTTAGTCTCGTTCTGCCACTCCTCACAGCAGTCTGTGCTTATTTACTATTAGCCACTTGCAGGTACCACTAGTTATCATTTTACAAAGTCATGAAGCATGTATTTCTCTCTAAAGCCAGAGTGGAAAATGGTCATCCACTTACAGCTGACTGTGATTTCTGGTGCCATTCTCTGTATTTCCTCCATTGTGAAAATATGTGGGCAAATATTTTCCAGATCCAAGTGCAATGTGGCATCCCAGCTATGCACATGGAGAGCAGCGCTTCCTATTCCCATGAATTTGTGCCCAGCGCTCTCAGATACATGGACTGTCCTTGACTGTTGCTGTAAATATAAGTCAATGGATGACTTTTTACCAATCATAACTGCATTACATTTCAGAGTAGCTTTCATCCAGGTTTCTCCTGGAATAACTTTCAGTACTTCTGCACTGAAAGTTTTGGCAATACTATTTTAATATGGAAGCACAGGGGTTTCATTTATATACACACATATAATTCAAGCAATAACTGTATGCGTAGTAATTATTAATACTAATAATTATATAGTAGAGTCTTGATAGTAAACAAATCGGGTTTGCTTCAGTAAAATATGTCATTTCTTTTAGAATCCTGTTTATTTAGTTGAAAAATCTCTGATACTTGGAAAAAATATCTTTTGAGCTATGGTAGTTACAGTATCATCAAAAGATTTTCTATTTCAATATTAAATGTTACACTACAAGTTTGGGTATGCAGCCTGGAATGCAGTTCTTTTTCATATCAGCTGTCTATTTTTCTTATCCTGATGAAAATGCCAATATAGAAATTTCTTGTCTCTGTCTTTCCTGTGATTGGATTTCAGCAAAGCTTTCAATACGGTCTCTCACAGGATCCTTCTGGACAAACTGTCCAGCACAGCTGGACAAACACATCATGTGGTGGGTGAGCAATTGGCTCATGGATCAAACACAGAGGGTAACAGTGAATGGGGTAACATCAGACTGGTAACCTGTCACTAGTGGGGTTCCACAGGGCTCTATCTTGGGCCCTGTGCTCTTCAACACCTTCATAATTACTTGGATGCAGGACTGAAAAGGATACTAAGCAAGTCTGCAGATGACACAAAACTGGAAGGAGCTGTTGACTCCCTAAAAGGAAGGGAGGCCCTGCAGAGAGACCTTGACAAATTAGAGGGCTGGGCAATCACCAACCATATGAAGTTCAACAAGGGAAAGTGCCAGGTTCTGCTCCTGGGATGGGGCAGCCCTGGATGTTGGTACAGACTGGAGAAGAAAGAAGCTGGAGAGCAGTGCCATGGAAAAGGGACCTGGGGATTCTGGTGGATGGCAAGTTGAATCTGAGTCAGCAGTGCCCTGGCAACCAGGAGGGCCAACCGTGTCCTGGGGGGCACCAGGGAAAGCATCGCCAGCTGGTCAAGAGAGGGGATTGTCCTGCTCTGCTCTGCACTGGTGCAGCCTCGCCTTGGATATTGTGTGCAGTTTTGGGCAGCGCAATGTAAGAAAGATATTAAGCTCTTAGAGAATGTCTGTTCAGCCTGGAGAAGAGGAGACTGAGGGGAGACTTCACTGCAGTTACAACTTCCTTGTGAGGGGAAGAGGAGGGGCAGGCACTGATCTCCTCTCTGTGGTGACCAGTGACAGGACCAGAGGGAATGGCCTGAAGTTGTGTCAGGGAGGTTTAGGTTGGATATCAGGAAAAGGTTCTTCACCCAGGGGTTGGGTGGACACTGGAACAGACTCCTCAGGGCAATGGTCACAGCACCAAGCCTGCTAGTTCAAGAAGTGTTTGGATGATACTCTCAGGTACATGGTGTGATTCTTGGGGTTGGTCCTGTGCAGGACTAAGGTTTGGACTTCAATGTTCCTTGTGGGTCCCTTCCAACTCACCATATTCTGTGAAATATATTTTAATGGCCAGCTTAACTGCTCAGATTAATTTTAACCTGGGAAATAACATTCTTTGCCTGTGTCTGTGTCTCTGCCTGTGGATACCTATACATTTGGATGTGTACATTCCACACATTCTCATGAAAGTTCTGGGAAACATTTGCAGCAGGCAGTACTGTCTTGGTTTCAGTGTAGATGTGTTTCTTTCAAGAGTATCTAAAACGTTTATAAAAAAGAAGAATGTATTAAACCTACTGATTTTCCCTGCCCATGTCAGAATGTTTGGAACTAGATGATCTTTAAGATCACTTCTAATCCAAACTATTCTATGACTTTATGATTATATATTAGCCAAATCAATTTCTCAGAATACTTTTAAAAAGTATGTTTAGCTAATAAACTGAAGGCAGCAAATAAAGCACTTCTTAGTTTTCAGAGAGTTTCAGAAGACTTTTACCTAGTGAGCCCAGTATCTGAAAAATTAATATATAATATAGAAATAATAGTATGATCTAGAATAAATAAACTAGAATAAAACATAATGAACATAAATGTGACTTTTTGGCTGGGGGAAATGTAAATGAAAGCACCTCACAGATTTACTCAAACTATTTGAAGGAATTGACAAGAACCACATGGATGAATGATACAGTCCAATGGATTTCCAAATGTTTGTAACAAAGTCCATTTTTAAAGGCTTCTGAAGAAATTAAGTAATCAAGGGTTAAACACTGGACAAAGTGTGTCTTCTTGCCCAAATAGAAGTAAGTGCTTAAAAGAAAGTAACCGAAAATAGAAATAAGTTGTCTGTTTTCGAAAGAGCAGGATATAACCAGCTGAATTCCACACAGAACTGTGCTGAGTCTGGCACTGATCATCTTATGTGCCTCTAGTTCCAGATCACTTATGTTTTAAAACTCAAACCAAACCAAATACCCCTTCCTCCAAACAAGGGGGAAATTTTTTTTTTTTTTAAAAAGACTGATAAAATGCTGAGGTTTTTTGCAATGTTTTCATAGATTTTATTTTAATAACAGTAAAGGATTTTCTAATTTATGAATTTGGTGTTTCCCAGCAGCAGGTTGAAACAGTTGTTGCCAGTACTCTTATCTTGATACGTCGTTGTGCACTGGTACCTATTGCCTTCATATTCAGATAATAAAACTACTCAGCCCTGTTGGGTTAATGATGTGGTCTTTCCTGGCACACTTCTGTTCCACTGCTTCTAAAGAGATTTCCTTTTTTTTTTTTTTTTTTGACTACATAAAATTGCTGTAGTATTGATTTGGGGACAGCCTGAGTACACTCTGGCAGAAGTGAAGGAGGGACAGCATATGGTGTGGTTCTCCAAGGGCAGTGTTCAAGCTTCTGAGAAACAGCCTGCCATAGCTCAGTCTAGTCACCAGTGTCAATTTACAGGTGTCAATTGTGCAGTGGAATAGTTGGAATGAGAGGATTCAGTGGGGGAGGCAAAGGAAGCACAAATTGGCAGGTACTGAAATGAGAAAATGTCATGGGGAACAGATATGCTCTACCTGCTGGAACATTGCCACTGGGGTCAATGGCAGCAATTCAGATATCTGAGGTATTTCGAGACAGAAAACTTGTGCTTTGAAACCTGTTTGACCAGGCAGAGAGAGGACTGGAACTGTCATTAAAAGTCAGTTGAGTAGTAACTTCCAGACCTCTGGGAGATCACCCTTACTGCAAGGATAGAAGCCTAAGCTTTTGTATGCATTTATCTAAGTTTTTAGATGGCTTTCTTGAGAGCATTGCCAGTTCCTCACACAGCAGAAGGGCAATTGGTGCAATAGCAGAAGAATAAATGTAGAACAGCCCCTCAAACTTCAAAGGATATTGTCCTCCTACCCTGAACATAGCTCTAGTGGTGTCATTTGTTCCATTCAGATGAACTGATGTCAGGTGACAGGGCCTGGACAGTAAATGGCTTGCAGAATCAGCAGTGAGTTATTTGTCAGTAACCTGAATACCTGCTGGAGATGATGGAGTAGTTCTGAAATAAACCGATACTGCTGCAGCTTTTAGCAGTAGAGTGGATGAGCTCCATGATATTGCATTTTTGTTTAAATTATGATGTGACAATCGTGTGTCCTTGTGACCTTTGTTTAATTTATTCTCAAAGTATTTATGTATTTTGGGATTTTAATTTTAGCATTTTCTTTGTCAATTATGATTATATTAATATTGAAAAAGATAATTCAAAACCAGAAGAGCTTTCTGGACATAAATTCTACTAAATTGTTCTTATATGCATCTTATTTTGCTTAAGTTGTTTGGCTTGTTTGGTTTTTTCCAAGGTAAATTTCAGCATGCTGATTTATATATGTAATGTAAATATGATATCATCAATATATTTATTCTTCTGCTATTTTATTAAGCTGTTTCCTTAAGTTTTTCTAGTTTGACAGTTTCTCAAGAGTAAACAAACTTGTTCAGGCCGCTGTTCAAGGCAAGAATACAATATAAAAATACCAGAGTCAGTATTCTGTTGAGCTGAAAATACAACTAGCGTGGGTGCAGCTGAAGGAATCTTATAGGAAAGTGATTATAAATGCACCTTTGTGCTCTCCCTAATTATTTTTTTCATGCACTTATGCCCAGGAGCAGTCACGATTGCCCTGCACATCAGTGACTTAAAGCATTGCTCTCTTTGTTCCAATCTATTACTTATTTTCTGCTTCACCCAAACATCTGTGGGAGCTTTCAATAATGGAAGGACTTTTAGCATTACTTAAGAACTTGTTTTCATAACTTAATACTAAGGAACCATATTGAGAAATACAGGAATACTTCCAGACTCCCAAAGAGAATTAGAAAATTTGAAGTTTAGATACACCTTCTTTATTAATTTTTCAAAATGTTGTTTCTTGTCATGCTGCCTAAAAGAGGACTATTTCACAACACATTTACTAATTTTAAATCATTAATTCATTAACAGTACTCCTTTTAAGGAGACACAGCTCAATAAACTCCTTCATCAGATAGAGAGATCTCTGTGTATTAACTTTGTTTCAGCTATCACTGTGGACATATTCAGTATATATTCTCGAATAGTTGTCATTTTCACATTTAAATTTAAACAAAAAAATCACTTACTGCAGGATTCCTTGGAATCTGATTTTTTTTTAAAATGGTTATTACGTAAATCCACTTAAAAAAGACTAAATCTAAAAGATGTGAACAAAGAAAATACAGTGACCAGCAGGGGTGGTTTGGGTAGTTGTATTTATTTATTTATTTGGTTGGTTTCCCTTGCTTGCTGTGATTCTTACATAGACATGTACAGTTAAAGTGTAAATTCATTCTCATTAAGTACCTAATGTGCTCGTAAAACTAAGTATCAAGCAACTGTAGAAACAGTAGCACCGGTAGCAAAAATCACTGACTTCCAGCAGATAAATTGCTCGTTTACAAATGCTACTTTAAAAAGTTTCGGAGTATTTTGAAAGTAAAACCAGTCTTGTTTGCTTCCATCAGGTAGCATAACAGAACAGACACTTCTTAAAAAGCAGGTAGCACTGTCGAGGGATTCCTTTTTCCCGGCAGAAAGCACCAGTGAAATCCCCAAAGGACACGCTGTAACCTGTTCTAAAGAACAATGGAAAATATGACAGGAATCTGTGAGTTTTTGCACGAGAACTTTGCGGCTTCACTTTCCTTTGTCTAGTTGCCAGTGGCATCTCGCGAAGCGGTGCTGCCGGGGGGTGCTTAGGGAGCCGTGCTGCGGGAGCCGATGCTGGTGCTGCCGTTGCTGCTGCGGGAGGCGATGCTGCGGCAGCAGCGGAGGCGGCGGGAGCGCCGTGCCGGCGGTGCTGGNGGCCGGGCCGAGCCGGGGGCGGCGCGGCCCGGGGGGCTCAGCCAGACAAAGAACAGTCCCGGCAACCAAATAAGGAAATTGGAGCCGGAGGATTTCAGAATAGGAGCAGGGGGCAGCGGCCGGGGAAGCAGCCTGTGTGCGAGGAGCTGCTCTCCGGTTCCCAGCGGAGCGGCAA
>VWZG01004112.1:256552-280877 GCA_013396735.1 Grallaria varia | reverse complement strand
GCTGAAGAACTCAAGCTGTGTTCGTCATATTTTTTCATGTTTCTGAAAGCGCTCTATAGGTTTTTGTTTATAAAGGAAGGGGTCTTTGGCAGGCCCCTGGGTGAGCAGACTGAAAATAAATGAGTCATCCTCTGCCAGGGGCAAAGAATCCCATTGCAGATAATTTCAGGCACTACAAAAAGACATTATGAGTCTTTGTTTACTGTAGTTTCTAATGAAAACTTAGAAATTCACCTAGAATCACTCCAACAGACAGAGGTGTCTGTGCAGTTGAGAGCAGTAGTAAAAGAAAGAGAGAAAAGACAGAAAATGAGTGCTAAAAACCCCCAAACTGTCCTGACAATTCAGATAGAAAAGCATTTCATAACAATACAAATTATGAAAAAATATTAGGGGATATCAGAAATGCAAGCAGGGTACTGTTTTAAACATAGGTGTAGAATTCATACCCTGTGATCCTAATCCACAGTGTCTTGGGACATTGTTCTTTCTACTTATATGGGCTGAAGCTAAAAGGTCTTATTCCTGGTGGGAAAAGACAGGGAACACCTTTCACTTTTTCACTCCAGACCCACTCGGAGCAGGAAGAATCAACACAACAGAAACATTCAGAAGATAAAGGAGCAGCTATGAATTCTGCTGTGTGAAAGCTAAATAGAGAAAATTAAATAGCTATAGGTACAAATGTCAGCAGTAACTTTTAACACACTGGCCTGGTTGGCTCTGGTTTTAAAACATTAGCAATAGAATGTCTTCTAAATTCACAGCCTTTATGGCAAAAAATTACTTGCACTGTAAGCTTGAGGTCCTGATGAAAGGAAGAAAGTCATGCCTTGATTTTGAAATTGTGACAAGATCAGTTCATAAACAGCTACTGAAAACCATTCAAAATATTGTAGGGAAGCCTGACTCAGAAGAAACAGCCTCTTTATCTTGCCTGACAGGCCTCACAATTACAGCAGCTGTAAGTTACTGAAGTGTAGCTAATTGAAAGATACAACACACTCACTATTACTGTACCAGAAGTATTAGAGAAGAGAATGTAGTGTTGAGATTTGAGTTCAGACCTGAGAAGGACTTATGGGTAGCATTCAAATTGCTGTAACCACCTATGACTTTATATAAGGTTTCTAACAATTTTTGTATCAGAAGCTTAAGTAGACCTGTCATAAATCCAAGCAGGTGGGTACTGAAATATCTGGGTACTTTAAGGAAGTCATTGGGATACTTGACTTCTCCATATGCTTGTTGTTCAACCATCATTATTCCAGTTCCTTGTTAGAAAGTGCCTATGTTGTAGATCCATGGGTTTTCTCCATGCTGTCGTAGGGGTTACACAGTAAGTCTAATCAATGCAATTTAAACAATCTTTTACCCTGAAGACCTTTGCTGTTTTAGTCCAAAAGGTGAAATGGCGGTATAACAAAGAAGATTTAAGCAAGAGTCACGTCATCGCCATGTGTATACACACACAGATGCACATATACATATATTTCCATTAAAATGGTAACTGCTATCACGAAAATTGTCTCAGTAATACAAACTTCTAATTTTTGTTTTCCTCAAGGTATTATTACAAGTTTGGGGAAAGACCCTTTGATGTTGTTGAATCATGTTTTCATAGATCGGAGACTTTGCAGTATGATTCACTATCAAGTGTTGGCTCTAGCTGTGTTTTCCTTTCTGTAAAACACATAACTTTAATGGCGTGTATTGGCAGAATTGAAAATGATGGGAAATGTTTACTTAAGTGATCTTTCTTGCAACAAACCTGTGATGCTTTATTTTCCAGAAGTGCTAAGAAAAACAAAAGCCACAAACAGTTTGGTACTTCTAGTTCAGGCCTTGTGAATTTCACAAATGGGAAATAACACCAAACAAAGCAATTTACAGTTTTTACTGTAATTTACAAAGCAACCTCAGTGTCTGCCAACACCAGCCAAGTTAGGTAGAACAGGATACTTGCAATACCAGAGTCAAGAAACTTTTGAAATAGTGCTAAACACTTTGGACTGGTAGATGTTTGGCATTTGCCATTTCAGAGGTATGGTTACTTTTGCTTTTAGAAAATCCTAACTTTGTATTCTGGCCTTCTAAAGAAATCTCAGACTCTCATGCATTCCAAGAAAATCAGTGTCCTGTTCCTGGCTTAGTAATCCCCATTCAAAGCTTTAAATATTCACAAGTACAGTATGGGAGGGGATGTAATTTTATGGAGGTACTTATTTTAAATTGAAAATCCACAGTGGTTGGTATGTCAAAGCTTATTTTGCATAGCTAGTGTAAACGAGATGCATATCCCTTATGTAAGAAAAGCAGGGAGATTGCTGAATAGGGCTCCATAGATCATTGAATTCAGTCAGCTGCATATTAATCAGTTTGGAAGCTTGTAAGCTCTTTCCATTCCCTCTTCTAATCAGTCCTTCAGGGTCTATGTTACTGACATTTCCATCTGAGCTTAATGATTTTTGAACTGTAATATGATGCAAAGCTCCATTGCGGCTAGCTGAATACTATTTGGGTTGATTTACAGGCATGCCTATATCCTTGAATTGTCTTCCACTTTTTAAGACCTAAAGAATCTCATGTCATTTGTCTCCCCCATGTAGAAAACACCATTTGAATGTCAATCACAACGTCTTTCTAGACCTCAGAATTTTTTAGGTTTGGTTCGTTGTAATTTTTTTTTTCTTTTCAAAAACATCCTGTTTTGATTTTAAAAAAATTTGAAAGACCTGGTCTGAACTAGTATGATCAGAATTGCATGCTCCACTGTAGCTTTAAATGTCTTTGTTAAGTCATGAGCTAAGATGCTAAAATTTTGAATATCATATTGAAGAAAGTACAAGAGAGGGAAATAGAGGAAGGGAAATAGAAGTGTGTGGTTATTTGTACTATAGTAGCACCAGTTGCTGTGAATGACAATGTACGTATACACTACTAAAATACACTTTTTTTCACTGAAGATGCTATGCAGGCAAAAAAGTTGCATTTAAATGATACAAATTATTCAGTAGTTGTTTAAGAACTGGACAGGCTCTCTCATGAAGTCCATTGAGTTGTTTTATCTTCATTTGTTCTCACTCATTACTGAGGATGTAATTACTTTGTGTAAGGTTTGCTCTCTGCATTTTCAGCTTTTGTTTCCTGAAGTCATCCTTTTTAGTTTCTATACTTCAAAAAATACTAATTTCATTTTGTTTACAGAGTGGTATGATAAGTAGATCTTAATTTTGTGAATATTCTCAGAGTTAGAATGATTGCTAGGAAAAAAACTTCTGCCAGTTTTTTGGTTGTCTGCTTTACTGGCATCTACCATTTTCTCTATTGGTTCACAGAAATGAATTGTTGGGGTCTTTTACTGCATTTTTCCAAAAGCTGTTTCTTATAATTATAATTGCATTTAAAATATTTCATTTAAATATTAGGACTTAATTGGAGTTGTATGCAATTGTCTTTTTATGTGTCCATTAGTTCTCTCATTTCATTTTGCCAGTCATGCTGTACATGTAGTTGGAAACTCTTTTAAACTAGAAACAAATGTTCCTAGGGCTAGAATGATAAGCAAAGTTGTTTACAAGAAAGAATCACAGATTGTATTAAGTTTTAAGTTAAACATATGGTTTTGTTTCTTTTCTCTTTGGATCTTTATCTCACATTGTGCCTCATGTTTAGTTCCCAGTAAGCTGAGCTTTATTTTCCCTTTTCATGCCTAATTGTGCTTGTGGAGTCAGAGGGAAGCAAGTGTCTTGAACTAAGCTGGTGTGCACAAGCTGTCTGTGCTTTCATCTTCCATTCCCATGAAGTAAACATGCATGCATGCATAGACATAAAATGCTTATGTGCAAAATATGTAAGAGCTGTGACAGAAGAAAATATCAGAGAACACCTCGATGCATGTCTTTAATGTAGTATTATCTCAATCTGGAATAATCAAATAGAAAGGAGAAGGTGCAGCTAAGAGATGTGAAATCCAGGTACTGTTTTTCCATCATTGACTTTTCCTGCTGTACATCAGTCTGCTCTTCATTGTGTGTTACATTATCTGCAGCTACTACTGGCTGAATGAACTGTGTTCTGCTTGTTAGATAAAATACTATTCTCCACAAGGACACCTACCCAAAATCATAGAGAGACCTGACCAGCCAGGAGCAATACTCTTTTTATCCTTGTACTATCTTAATACTGTGTGTATAAGCTACCATGCTTCTTCCCCATAGTCATGTACCAGAATTGGAAACAGAGTGCTAGTGTAGTGCCAGCCTTCTCACTGCCAGGATCTGGCATGCCACTTGCTGTTCTAGCAATGGGGAGATGCTTAGTTTTCCCCTCCCTTTTTTCCTAGTTGGCAGCATTCCTCTGTTCTCCCTGTGATATTCTGAAATGATTGAGTGATGTGAAGTGGGTTCTGAATCCTAAAGAGGACTGAGTAGTGAAAAAGGGTGAAGGGGGTTGAGTAAGCAGAGAAATTTTCAGCGTCACCTTTTTCGACATTGTCCACTTTCAAATGAATTTTCCCAGGTACAGGTCTTGCTCATCTTGGATATTCACAGCAGTAGGAAGAAAATAGGTATGGTGAAGTTCTTGTGTAAACCAAACAGATTCCAGAGCTGAACTACAAAACACACCAATTGGACATTGGAGGTCAAAGAAGAAAGAGAAGCACCCTCACTTTTGGCTGCCCTAAAATCGTTCAGTCATTGTCTAGGATGTTGGACAGCGAGATAAAAGGCAGCACGTTCGTACACTTACTTGCTGTTCACGATGTAGAAAACACAAGTGATACCACTGATCACCTCTGTGGGCCAAGCATGGAACGAGACATGATGGACACTAGATATGTCTTTTGTAATTATCTGTCTTGCTTTAAGTAGATGTTACTAGTGATTAATTGTGTTCTTTGACTTATGAAACTGATGTTGGCATGTGATCTGTAAGAAAGCACTGGATCCAGATGAAATGGGTTATAGCAGGAAATGTATGAACCAGCAACAGAAATTGAGCACTCTTTATCTCCTTGTGGAATATTAATAATTAAAAACAAAAATAAGACAGAGAGAAAAAGAAAGGTGGGGGGAAGAATTAGCTACATTCAAATGATGCCCTTAACATGTAGTAGTAATTACTCTATTGAGAGTAAGTGTTTGACAGTCTGGAAGGTTTTGCATAATTAGACTACAGAACAGGAGGATTTTTATATCATATAGTAAATGTTTTCTGATCTCTGATGCTATTCTTTGGTAGGTGAAGATGATGCAGGCGGCTATTTGTAAAACAGACGACTACAGCGCAATAGTAGTGCAATATGTTTTTTTCTGAAAAGAGTCTTAAATTTAGTTTAACCTGAAAACCTGGGGCCTTGGCAGTGATTAGTAGTAGTATAAGTGCTATTTTAAAAGAACTGAAAAGCATTAAAAGGCTTAGAATAACTTGAGAATCGCTTCTGCAGTTCTACGTTAAAAGTGTAGCAATCCCACCTGCTCTGTCATGCAGACAGAAAATGATGTGGAAAACACATAAACTTTTCCTACGCAGAAAAGGTGATGTAAATTCCCGTGGCAACACTTTTGTGCAGCTGTATGGCAACATGGAAGAGCCCGGGATATTTCCCCTAGCTATAGGCAGCTGCAGCGGCTGCTTCTCCTCTAGTAAAAATTTCTCAAGCTTTTCTGCGGGCTATGGATGCCGCGTTCCCGTAGGGGAAAAAAGTGAACTTCCAGTCTAGGACCCGGGCCTTTTTCGCCAAGAAGTGTATCGCAAAGTTCCAGTTCTTGCTGCTTCGAGTAAGTAAGTCTTAGGCTGCGGCAAGGTGGAGGAGCGATGCCGACGGAGACTCGCCGGGGGAAACACGCGCGTCCCCGGCGCTCCCGGCGGCCCGGTTACGCCTCCTCCCCATGGGGAGCGCGGGGCGGCCGCGGGACTCTTAACGTGAAGTAGCGGAGTGGGACGCGCCGGCGGCGGCTCCTGGTGAGTCACGGCCCGCCCTATATAGCGGCGGTACCTGCGGGCGCCGCGCCGCTCCGCCCCGCGCCCGCCGAACTTGCGCCCCGGGATGTGAGAGCTGCCCGCTCAGCCTTGCCGAGGTAAGATGGCAGCGCGCCTGAATGAGCTCCTACGTGGCGTGTCTTCTGCAGATGAGGGGAACGCGCGGCTGAAGCCGTGGTGGGAGGGGAGAGGTCGGGGCGATTGAAAGCATGCTGTAGTCGGACCGGGCAAGACCGCCTTTCTGTCGAGTATTTCTGTTTTGCACGGCTCGCTCTTGTCCTTTTAGTTTGCCACATCGTCCGTAGTCGCACTCAAGTTTGGCTGATGCACTCTATTAGCCGACCGCGGCCGTCCACTTGGTGTTTCCAATGCAGAAAGGATGCTGTGGTGGCGGAGCTGCTCTGTGCGTCTCTGTAGCCCAAGGCTTGGTAAATCAGTCCTTAGAAAATAAGACAGAGCAGTAAAATATGAGTGCTTTCGCAGCCTCCTTTGCTGCTGGAGGAACCCGGTGGTAGTCCTGGATGAAGAGAGTTGGTATTGGGCAGGAGACCTGATCTTTTAGGAAACTTACTGTGCCTTCTTAGCAAAATTAAACCAAAATCAAGCAAAATATTGTTTGTTTGGGTTTTGGGGGGCTTTTTTATGTCTTTTGATTTTTTTTTTTAGTTGTTTTGGTGTTCTTTGCTTTTGTTTTTAGTTCTGTATGTCTATAAGGAAGATGTGTTTGGTCATATAGCACTGATGTACTCTTGTAGAGAGTTTTTTGCCTGATGTTTATCACTGAGTGTTGAGAGGAATTTGGTGTTACTTAGTAACTTTGTAGCTTAGTACCAGTTTTGGAGATTCTTTTTTTTTTTCTTTTCCGAGTCTTCAGACATTCGTTTAAACTTTAGTACTGAAGACCAAAAAAAAAAAAAAAGAAAAAGTTTCCTGGCAGCAGGCACATAATTAGAAAGAAGGCTGGGAAAAGTAAGACTGGCTTTCCTTATAATGATGTGTTTACAGAAACTTGGAAAGCAAAGATATGCATTGGCTATCAAAGAGAAACCAATGTCTGCTCTTGGAACATTTGGGTCAGCTTTATATTAAGGAATATGGCACTGCACAGAATACATCTAAAAATAGGAGTGGACATAGTCAATGTTTCATTAGGCTTTGAGGTCAAGAAACTGTTTTTCCACAGTATTCTGTGGCTGTATTCAACTGAAGCCATGATTCCTGGGAACTAACTTGATATTTGTGAAATTAACTTAATAAGATGTATTACATATTGTGCAGAAAGTTTTATGTTCACTCATAAGTCTGTGTGCACAGAAATCTACCAGAGTTCCGGGGTGGGAAAAATTATGATGATGTTCTTTAAGAAGTCCAATGGTTTCCAGACATCCAGAGCTAGTTTGTTTCACAATGCATACCAGACATAGAAGGATTAAGATATAGAATAGATAACAAGAGGCTGGGGGGGGGGAAAACACCCCAAACAAAAAAACACCAGAAAAAGTTACATGGCTGTCAACATGTCAGTTAATTGTATCTGAAGCGCTTCACTATGAAGAAGGGGGCAAATACTTGTGAGAACAGGATTCTGAGAGAGATTGTGTTGCATCCTGCAACCAGTTCGGGTTGGGGAACAAAACTTCAAAGAACTGTCTGTGAAATAGTATTCTGGTACTAATTTTCCTGGCCAGGAGGAGAAAACCTGTGGGAAAAGGTGGGAGCAAAGAGGTAAGAGTTTGAATAAAAGAAACTAGAAAGATGGGGTAGGAGGTATACAGATGTTCTTGCAACTTTTGAAACATTTAGGAGTATGCAGATAGGATTTTGTTGGAATTAGGAGTGTCTCATTTGGATAAAAACATTTCTCTCATCTTTGAGATAGTAGAAATCTGATAATCACAAAGTCAGAATTTACCGAATTACCATACACTGCAATCTGACATAGAAGTTTTCCTAAAATTGGAATGGTGGATATGTGGCAAAAGTTTGTTAGCAGTTGGCAGATCTGTGGCATATAACTTTTCTTGTAGCTTTATGGGAGTCAAGAACTTTTTTTTAAGTGAAAAACTGTTCTGAAATTTTGAGGTGTGTTTTAACTGGCAATTAAAGAGCACTGTTATGTTCTTAAATTTCTCTCTCTCTNTTTTTTTTTTTTTTTTTTTTTGATAAGAGCAGAACAGTTATTTACATTTTGTCCTAGCCAAGCTCATCTTGCTGGACAGTCATGCGCCTGTTATTGTGGGCCTATTATTTTTGATTGGCCTGAGCCTACTGTTTCCTCTTTGCAGAGACTGTGTGATGATCATAACATATAAAAACCTTTGCAGAGTATTATTCTAAAGTAATTACTTATTTGTGCAACTACAGTTATTGTGAAGTAACTATTGAGAGCTATGGTTCCAGGTAACGGAAGGCTATTCTCTGCTTTGCACAGAAGAATTTTTTGAGCTTATGTGGTGGTGTGGAGGGCCCAATTGTCTCACTGCTCCAGAAAGAGGAGGGTGATGGCAGTTTTGTCATCCACTTTGTGGTCTGTGTGACTGCAGCAGCCATTTCTAACAGCTACGTTAGAACGGCATGCCTCCTTTTTTTGTGAGGACACAGTGGTAAATCTGATGAGTAACGTTCAGCTGTTGGGCTTTAGGCATTGTAAGACCAAGGGACCGGTCTGGCTGGAATTGATCTGTGGGAATGTTGGTCAGCCCACTCACATGGGGAATTTCTTCTTTCTCTCTTCTGCAGAATTTCTTTCTATTACTCTGTTTCAGAATGATCAGTGAGAGACTTACCTTACTGAGTTTACCTGGTTCTCAACCGGGTGGAGTAAACTGATCTTACTTGATGGGAAATTATTGTAGTCCTCAAGAAGCAACTGAATTTCTCATCCAGTTCTGCTTAAATTAGCTGCTTTGCAATTTTATGCATGCCAACATTAATGTGGATCCTGGGAGCTGAGTAGATGGTCAGTTAGTGCAATGTCATGTATGTAGGTTTTCTCTGTGTCTATGGCATCATTTCCTGTAGATTAAGAATATTTGTAGACACTGAACCTGAAAGACATGAAAATAAAGACCTTTGGTTTTAAAAAGCTGAGTTTCTGGTATGAAAATGTGTAGCTAAGGGAAGTGCATAGGGTACAATGTGAAGAAACTGTCCTAAAGAAGAAAATAAACATAAGTAAGCAACATTAAGTTGCATAATTTCCATGTGAAAAGTGTTCTGTTATTGTTGTGTCTTTTAATTTCCTGTTTACTCTCCAAGAAAAGAGTCTTCAAATATTCAGTGGCATACTGAACCTTTACTGACCTGTAAAGAGTTGACGGTCCTAAGATTTTGTTTTCCCAATAAAAATTTCTGTGTCATATATTAATTAATAATAGTCCCATATATTCTGGAGAACTTAATAATTGGCTGGAAATATTTCATTCTGGGAATATTATTTAATCAAAATACGTCTATGGGATTTTTTATTCATGAATCACCTTCCATCTTGGAAATATTCCTACTTTCTTAATAGATAGCATTTCAGTGCTAGATTAAGTAATAAAGTTCCCTTTGGAGTGAAGCTCCCACTCAGTAATAGCAATACTGAGCAATGATTTAATTTGGAAGAATTCAGAAGAATACATACAGAGTTATTACTAACAGAATTATAGTATGCCCAGGAGACTCATTTTAACCTCTTACTCTGCAGAAAATGAAGAGAGTCTTGTGACCACAAGTGTCAGAACTTCCTGGAGCATTACAGATTATTTAACATGTTGGTATTCATATAATTAAAAATATAATTATCACACAAGGAGAATCAATAATTAAGGCAGTTCTTTTTACATGTCTGCTTTCTGGATTAGCATACAAATAGAAAATTTAAGAAATATTTTCCCTCCACACTGCTGTCTAGACACTTAATGTGATCCTTTTCCCACCTGCTTGAGACATTCTAGCCTCTGCCAAGGCAGGAAGTTTTGTATTTCCTTTATTGAATTAGAAAGTGATTGTAATTAGTGTATTGTGTATGGCACTCCCCAGTGCTTTCCCTTCCACAAAAGGAAGGAGTTTAAGATAAACAAATTTTATTTCTGTATAAACAAATAAATACATTGCCCTCAATTTCTTGATGGGCTTTTTTCTAGCTTATGCACCTGCATGAGATGAGCCAAGAAACAACTGAATCTGCTTTCTCTAGTTTTCATAGTGTGCATATCTCTCCAGTGATAATTTGAGTAAGAAATCTTTGATTACCTTAGATTATCTTAAACCATTATTCAGAATTCCTTACAGTCCTTTCCAGGACATTCTTCTGAGCCTGGGAAATTGTGTTCGTTCATATCACCAAAATATGTTCCTCCTGAAATGCACTCAGGATTTTGTTTGTTACCAGTTTCAGAAGGTGGTGTACATTATATGTGCCGGTCTAAAACATAGGATAAAAACCCCCTATTCTTCCAATTAGTCTCTTTGAGAAACAAATCTTTTATCATGGTTCACTATAGTGTATTTCAAGCAGAAAGTGGCAATGTGGCGTTGAGTTCATACCTCAGCCTTAAAAACATGGAAGAGTTATTTAGTTGAAGAGTTGAATCTGTGCATCAAAAGCTGCAATACTGCATTGCCAAAGTATCCAGGTTTTGCAAAATGTTTGTAGGATGGCACATCTTATTTGTTCTTTTTGGTATTGTGTAAAGTAGAGGCTTTTAGAAAAAGACTATTATTTGCGGACACAATATGTCAGCCAGCAGAAATGTACAGGAAAAGATTTTTTTGGTTTTCATTGGCAATATGGTTACATTTTTTTTCAGGCTGAAATGTAAAAATAGATTAAGACGCAAAAAAAACCTGTTTTAGTGGTGCTAACTTTCATACCAACCAAATAACCCCATCAAATTCATAGTAAAGACTGATACTCGTCTTCTATTGTATCCATTAAAGCCACACAGTACCTGAGTTGCACATGCAAATAATGGGGAAAGAGAGGGTATTTAATTTATAACATTAGTACTTAACTCCTTTCTTTTACCATTTCAAGTGGGTTTGTTTCAATCTTTCCATTTACAAGAAAATGACCGAACTTTGTTCTAAAACATGTGGCCAAGAAGGCCAATGGCATCATGGCCTGTATCAAGAATGGTGTAGCCGGCAGGACCAGGGCAGTGTTCATCCCCCTGTACTTGGCACTGGTGAGGCTGCACCCTGAGAACAGCATTCCGTTTTGGGCCACTCACTTTAAAAAGGATATTGAGATTCTGGAGCATGTCCAGTGAAGGGCAGCGAGGCTCATGAAAAGACTAGAGAACGTGTCTTATGAGGAATGGCCGAGGGAGCTGAGGTTCTCTAATCTCAAGAAGGGAAGGCTCAGGGGAGGTCTCCTTGCTCTCTACAACTACCTGAAAGGAGGTTGTGGTGAGGTGAGAGCTGGTCTCTTCTACCGGCTTGCAGTGAGAGGACAAGAGGAAATGGCCTTAAACTGAGCCAGGAGAGATTCAGGTTAGATATTAGAAAAAAAAATTTCACCATTAGGGTGGTCAGGCATTGGAATAGTTTGCCCAGGGATATGTGATGCAGTCACCATCGCTGGAGGCATCTGGATCTGCCCCTGGGGGATATGATTTAGTGTTTTAGGGGTTACAGTGGCAGTGCTGGGTTGATGGTTGGACGGTCTCTTCCAACCTTGATAATTCTATGGTTCTATAAAAACATTGACTTTAGACGAAGATTCAGTCAGCTGGATTTAATTTTCAAATTGCAGTTCAAAACTAATTCCTCTCTTATGACAAATGCACTTCAGAGAGCAAGAAATACATACATGCAGTATCTGATAGGCTGGAGAAACTTCATTAGGAGGTCCTACCTGGGTTCTAGTGAATAGAAGAAGGGTATGGAATATTTAGACTTTTTGTACTTCTTCTGCTACAAATTAATTTACAAAGTATGACCCCAGTTCTCCACCCACTCTGAGTACAGAAATCTGGTTTAAATCAAGTCTCACATGTGTTACAGCTACTTTTCTCCGGAGAGCAAACCTGTTGGTTTTAGGCCAGCCTTTGAGCTGGGCTTTCTTCCACCCATTTTTGCACCTTAGTCACAACTTGGAAGACTTCTCCTTAAAAAAAGCATCATTATATTCTTTCTGTAGTTGGATTTTGAAGTGTTTTTAATTTTTTTTACTCTATGGCCAAATTCATTCTTCTGAGTAGTCTGAATCACAGTATGAAAGTACTCACTAGGCACATAATTGTTTCTTTTAAGTTCTGTTTCAAGCACCGTGTGTGTGTACATGCAGATATGTGTAAAATGTTTCTAACTTCAAAGAGCAGATTATGCAGAATTTTTTTTATTAGAGCAGATAATACAAGTCTATGTGCATATGAATCTAATGGTGTGTGAATATATATGTGTGCGTGTGCGTCCTTACACAGCATGAAGTAAAAATCTGTATCTGACACTTGAGGATCATTTGTTTAAAGCAGCTGTTAGAGTGCAAAACGCTTTTAGTAGCCAACTTTGGCTAGCAAGGGGATTCACCAAGGCAACATAGAAAGTTTTGCACAAATGAGAGTTTCCTTGCACAGAAACCCAGTGGTGCTGTATTTCTTCCAGCCCAACTTACTGTACTTATTTTGGCTCTGAAATACAACGCCTTTCTTTTCAGTGTTTGAAGGCTTCAGGAGGGCAATTTGATTTATGGCTGTGTTTTGGTTTGACCAAAGATCTAGTGAAATTTTTAGTACAAATGAGGATTTGAAAATCCCAGAGGTGGTCATAATATTTTGTGGATGGGATACTTTCATGTAGTCTCTGGTTGTGTGTGATCTGTGTTTCCTGTCAAAACCTTTCAGGTATTAACAAAGGCATGAGTTACTCGGTATTGCATTACTGATGGTGAATCTGTTCCAAGATGATGCCCTTTATTTCTGTGCAAATCTGAGGTGCCTAAAACCAGAATTACATAAAGAATATTTAAAGGGATTATTGATAGCCACACATACAGAAATGTCAGTGCACATCTACAAATGTTTTTCAGACATTTTCATTAAAATACTGTATGGGCTTCAGAAACATTCATCAGTATTGCTCAGATGACAAGCCCCCACACTCTGCATTTTTTCTCTATAAAATGTAGATTATTTTCAGTGAACAGAGACTTTTCCACAACAGACATGTTTCCTTGTCTGACATAACCAAATTCTATTCTCTTTCTGTTTCTAAAGTTGCGTCATAATTTTCATATATCCATGATAATTCTCACATGCACAGGTTCAATGTCCTTGCTGAATCACATTTATTCTTTCACATGAAACATTTGTAAGCTATTTTTTCAGGCAATAACTAGATTGCCATACTGTTTGGCTATGCTTTAGGAGAAAGTCTTGGTTTCCCACAAATCTTCATAGTTTTCCTATCTTTATGAAAATCTGGAGATGTGTATGTAACTAAAAAAGTGAGACACCTCTTCTATCAGTTTCTGCAAGCATATGAAATCCTGTTTATAAGGTGAGACTACAGAAGTCAAACTATATTGAAAGTATATTGTGTTGACTTTTGAGTCTCTAGGATGTTACATGTGGTTTCCATTCTTTTATCTTTAGTGACTTTTGGAGTTTCTGATAGAGATTTTGCAGTTATTAACTGTTTAACATTTTCTTAAGTAGTTCATCAAGAATTTCTGGAAAATGATTGCTTCAATTTTCTGCTCTGTCTACATAGATGGAGAAAAAAAAAGAGTGTTTATTAAGATAAAATCGAAATGATATGTCAATATTATCTCAAACAAAGAATTGTTGACTTTCAGCTGTTGACTGTGAGGTTACGTCTATGGTTATCTCTGGCCCATAAATCACAGCAACCTTGAGTGTTTCTGAGATTTTAGAAATAAAAATTATACACGGATTCTAAAACTCTAGCTTCCCATGTACCCCATACTTTCAAAATTTAGTGGTCTTGTTGATGATTAGGTATAAAGAGACAATTAATATAAATAATAACTTTATCTGAATCACATGAAATACCCAGAAAAAGAAGCAGAAGGCTCAGAAATCAGGATCTCTGCCCTGTTTCTCTTGCTCTCCTACCAGTTGTATGGTTGTCATCATTAACCAGCTGCAAGCAACGTGTCAGCCTTCTCTGCAACCCTAGCTGGAACATATTGCACCAATCTAGTCTTGATGTCAAAGGCACGTCATGTGGTAGGACCAGTGCATGGTGGAACCCTTCCCAAGATGGTGAAGCTCAGCACTGACCACACACATCACACTTAGCCCAAGATCAAGGACTTGGTTTCAGCTCTGAGGAATCTTTTAAGGAGGGAAGCAGTGCTTTCTGGAGCACAAGCTGACATTTAAAAGGAGCAGGTGTTTTTTGTCTGTCTAAGTGTCAGCAAATCCAGCTGGTCTGTGATACTTCACTGGAAGTTTTCTTCAATAAATAAACCCAGGGATTCTGCAGGTTCTGCAAGAAGTGTCAAGAAATTTAGAAACGCACATAGAAGTTGTGGATGTTCTCTTTGTTACAGACTGCAGTAGTAGATCAGGGTATTAACCTGTGAGCACAAATGTTAAAAATTAGTTTCTAGTTCTTTTGCCATATGGGTCTTGAGATTAAGTAAGCCATTTCTGCACTTCTTACAAGCATCTGATTATAATCTCTGGGCATGACTCTTTGTGTGGTGAAATGTTTGGTTCAGAAAAAGTATTGATATCTTTAATGCTAGATTTAGCATGTTGTTTTACTAAAAGGCAATAAAATACTTTTGGTTTCATTCTCTTTTGGCTGCAGTCTGTTCCTCCTTCAAAGCTGCCAGACAAGGCTATTGCATCCTCGCTTTGAACACTCTTTGGAACGGTTTTGTAATCTTGTAAAGTTAACATTCCCGTTGGGTACAAACTTTGGACTTTTTTGTGGTACACTGTAACTAGAAAAGAGGAGCGACTTAGCGACAGTCAATTATAATGAATTACAAAAGAAGTCTGCTGACCATCGAGGCTAATTGTGGGTTTGCAGCTAAAACACTGCACTCACATTATGTCCTTTTTTGGATTAAGAACATAGTTGTTTGTGCTTTAAGCATTACTGTCCACAAATGCAAGAGACAGGCCCTGTTTACCGAGTGAATTCTTGTAAGAGTACTGAATTAGAGGAACTGTTTGCAATGCTAATATTTGAAGGAACATGCTCATTGATAAAGAGCAGAACAGAATAGAATTGGAATGCTTTTAAGCAGGAAGCTGATCTGCAGTAGATGAAAGTTGGGGGACGTGAGTGAATTTGTATGAATATGTGGAGCTCTGAGATGCCCAATATTTTTCCTGAATAACCTCTCCATTTTCCAAAAAGGTTTGTTATGTCTGCCAGAATTTCCAGTACTGGCAGAGCAAAGTTGGTTATGCAGAGTAATAGAGGATTGACTAATCAGAGTGAAACTGGGATGTTTGTGAGAGATTTTTAAATCATGTGAATAGCACCTTTTTAATTAATGAAAATGCCAGGTCTTCATATAAAGAGATACAAGACAGAAGCTGCTTGTCTGAGAGATTAAAATCTTCACAAATTCATAATTAAATAATACTTAATGTGCTTCTGAGTTAGGGAAATTCTCTCTGTCATCATTGATGGTCTTTGTGATAGAGGTAGAATCACGGAAATCTGCTGTCAAGCTTCCTGAGTTACGGATGTTAATCTTTGTGGTTGGTTGTTGAGATTATTGTCAAATGCTTCCTCTATTTAATTACTTCAGGCTCCTCAAAAGTTTTGTTATAGGTTGTTCACTGAAATTGAAAATGTCTTTGTCAAGAGTCACTTATAAAGAAGTAAACTGCTAATATGATTTGTTTCTCTCGGAAGTTTTAGGGTGTGCTAAAATCACTGAGCACTGGTGAGGTTTGTGGAATAATTTAAGTATCAGCAACTTGCTGCATTAAGGACAGAAAAGAGGTGGTGAAATAGTTTTTTAGAAGATGGGAGACATAGGAAAAAATCTATTTCCCTAACTGAGAAGCAATTTAATGTTTCCTTGGTTGCATCCATTCAAGTATAAGTTGTTTATCCTGTGAATTGCTGACTGTGCCTAATATTCTTGTTATCTGTTATCAGGTCTTTCAGTGCACAGATTCCTGTCCAATGAATAGAGCACATTGAAGTGTAGATTGGCATGCTGTGTAGACAAGGACATGATAAACTCTCAGGCTTTTGGTTTAATGGAACCATTTCAATGCCTTTTTTCAGAAAATATTAATAGTTTTGCTATTATAATAGTAGATATTGTCCAGTACTTTTGAGTAATTGCCTTTCTAATCAAATTCTCATTGAGGTGCTAATTCTTGAGATTCATCTGTGGCATGTTTGGATTTTTTGTTGCCCAGTAAGATCAGGATTATGTTTACTGTTGTCAATGAATTTGCACACTGGCCTAAAAACTGAAGGATATATATGCAATCAGAAATAATAGTGTTGTACATCATATTCAGGCTATGTCAAGTCAGGCTGTGACTGGGAATAACACTAAATTATAAAAACCTCTAGGAAGTGTCAGGTTTAATTAGTTGTACTTCATTAAACTTTACTGGTTTTATTCCATAATAAATATGTACACCTAAGTAATTTGGAGTACCTGTTGTTGTAGGAATGTCTTTTCTAGTATAATTCTACCTCTATAGTTCCACCAGCCCAACTCTTCCTTTAACTCTAGTTTTAGTTTCTTAGCCCAAAACAGAGGAAAAGCAACATTTCTAAACTGTAGGTTAAACATACTACAAAAAAAATTAGTACAACTGTTTAAGTTGGCTGATTCTACTAACTCTGCATATTGTTACAGAAAAAAGAAAACCTAATTATGGAGTGAGCAGCCAATTCATGGATCAACAAAATACACAAAGATGAAGCTGGTCAAATGAATATTGTTATTTATACCTTTGTCATTCAGGCAATCAAGTCTTAAACTACATGTCCTCATTTCTAGGCCTGTACTTGTACTCGGTAAGACTGTGTTGATGTTGCACAAATACCTCCATTAAAGACTTCATTAATTTTAGGGCAGTTTAATTAAAAATGTATATTTGAATTGAAACTTGAAGATCTTATTTGGTCACTGCCATTCAGAAATAAAGTGGATACAGGTTCATTGTTATTCTTCACAATTGCCAAGTAAAGATCCAGCTTCACAAACCCCACCTTGGAAGGGACTTCCTCACCGGCAGCGTGAGCCGTAGGAGGTCCAGCTTTCAGATGCTTGTTTCTGGACAAGCGTCACCCTTCGGCTGCACCAGCAGAACCCTTTGGGTGGCTGCTCTTTAATCTGAAGCCGTGAGCAGATTCCAGGCTTAAAAAAGCCAAACAAAAAACCCCAACCCCTGAAACAAAGCCACAAAAAAAAAAACCCAACCACAAATCCACCCAGTTTTAGGGTTATTTTCCACTTTTAATTCACTTGCCCTTTCTGCTGTAAGAGTCCTAAACTGTTGAGTCATCACAACTGGATGTGAAAGAACAGAGTAGGGCACACAGAAGTATTTAGGGATGTCTTAGTGAGTAAGGGGGACAGAGAATCCATGGTATTGTAAGACTACATGGTTCTTAAATAAGAGTATTTACAGTGATGTTCAGTGTACTCTAGATTACATTTATTTTCTGCATACCTTTACTTGATTAGTATTTGCTTTACTGAGAGTCACTGATGTAAACATGGCAACATTTACTGTAGATTTTTAAAGATTGTATGCTGCACAGCTGCAACTAAAAGCAGTAGGAGCCACTCAGTGAACTTCTCTCAAACTTTTTTGGAAAAAGCAGAGGACAAAATGACCTACCATGACTTTTTGTACTGTGGTAAATACATTTTTGTGTCTGTGTGTGTCTGTGTGACAGTGCCTAAATAAATTATGGTCTCAATAAAATTCCGTGCCAGCAAATACGGCATGCAGACTTGAAGCAGAAATTGGATTCTTGTTTAGCAATTGCACATTAGAAATACAATAACTAGAATTTATGTTTACATTGATTACAGCATGAACAAATTTCTCTGGGCTCTTTTATTCTTCATGTACTATGTGATTGCTTTTTGTCTCAATATATGACACAATAAAGACTAGCAGTCTCAGTAATAGATGCGAAAAACTGAGTCCAAGGACTATCTTGTTCTCAGAGAAACCTTGCAGATCCACTGGGGTTTGCTGCACATATAATTTATTTTTCTTGTGTACATTCAAGGAGTCCTATTGTTTCTGGTGAAAAGCTCAACCTATGTAGGTGGCAACATCTGTCTTTTACTAAATGAATAACATATAATATTTTACAATAATTAACTAATTTCTTCAAAATAATGTCATGATAAAGGTAAAAGACCATACTGATGGTATTACAAAATAGAGGGTTTGTCTTTATCTAGGGTTTCTAGAGGAACTCCCGAGTCTATAGAAGTAATATCATAAGAATTAGAACTTCAACCTTTCCTTTTTACTGGAATCATGTACATATCTTTTCTGAGAGATTATACAACTCCCTTGTTCTGTAGCTGGTGACATTTTAAAGGTGGTTTTTGGTAGAGGTTCTCTTTTCAATGTTGTACTGGGAGATCCAGTTCTCTGTTCTAGTCCTTTGCAGCTAACTGCTAGCCTTATATGATGATCCTCACTGAAGACTTTGTGGACACTTCTGAGTGCTTAAAGCAAGATGTTAAGTTGCAGAGAGGTTTCCTATTAAGGAAAAGTGATGTAATGTCAGTGGAACACAGCCAACTTCTCTCTGCTCATTTTATTTATATTAGCTGCATACCAAAGAAAATGCCCCATAAAACACGAGTTCTCCTTGCTATATTTAGCCAAGTTAATTTACTAATACCAGGAGATTATGTTTATATGCAATGGAAATGTAAAAAGATTTAGGGGCATCTTATTGAAATAAAACAGGTTGACCTTGGGAAAAATAAATGTAGGTTTGCTCCTGTTGCATAGAAAGGCTCTAGGGTATCTTTTAACTTTCATACTTGCAAGATATGTATTCCTGTGCTGAAAAGCATTGTTTAACATTTTAATTGAACGATTTCACTGATTGTGTAAGGAACATAAAGTACAATTAGGTTAATTACTGTAATCTGAGTCTTTTTAGTCTAAACAGTGCAGATGTGCTCACATTTAACCTATGTGACTAAGGCCACTTTTGCCGTATCCACTCTGGTCTGATCTTTTGGTCTGAAATTCATGCCGAATACAGTGAGACACTGTGCTTTTTTTGGTGCTGTTTAAAATCACTTTGGCATGTCTTTTGTTGATTACATTCTCTGAATTTCTTTAGGACTACTTTTTAAATGAGTAAATGAGTCCTCTTTTCAATGAGTAGGTTTCTTTTGCCTGGCTTATGGTCAACTCTTTGTTCTACAGCTGATGTTGTTGATAAATAATCACAAGATTTCTTCCTGACTCTAACAATGTTACTTCATAATGATGTTTAACAATTTGACCTTTTCTATTAATTCTACTCCTACATGGTGACACTAGCTGGGTGTGGTAGTGTTGGAACTATGGATCCTCCCTGATACTAATTTCACCTAAAAGAATATTCCCTGTCAAGAGTAGCTTAGTACATTTGTTAACTGCTGATAAATAAGAGCTGTCATACTAGCTAACTGCATAATGCATATGGGAAAAAAATTGCTATTTGAAAATTAATAAATTAAATGCTAAGTCTAGTGTGACTGTGAAGCCATGTGATGTATTATGTGTTCTTCAGTTGTCTCATGAGCTACCAAGTTGTGGGTGGGGGAAAGAATTCTGAGTAGTGTTATTTTTATCTGCATTACTGAGGATGCTTTGAAAAGTTTATATATTTTCTGCACAAATCTGAGTTGCCTGCCTTCATTTTGAAGCCCGTGGTTTATTTGGATGACTTCTAAAGATGCTTCTTTAAGAGAGTCTTCATACTTTCTGACATTTAGCATCTAATTTACACACTCTGAACTGCACTCTGGAGTTTTCACTGACTCTCTAGGGGGCTGTAGTGCTAGTCATGTAAGTGAGATGCCAAAGAGGAGATGATGAGAACATTTCCCTATGTATCTCCTTTTGACTAGTAGAATTAGAGCAACATGACATCAAACTGAAGTGCTGCAAGGCCAGAAGAAAAAGGCAAATGATATTTTAGTCCTATCACAAATCAAGTATTACTGTTTTACACATCTGGAGCTTGTTTTGGAAATACAAAGCTATGTAATATATAGAAGATTTCAAAATGATTGCAAGATTCTGTTACTATTTCCAAATATGCAGCTCTTTTCTCATTCATTCTGAGTGATTCATTGGGGAAGCAGATCATGCTGAGAAAAATCATGAGAAAAAATTTTGAGTCAACTAAGGGTCGAAAAACATTTCCTGCAATTATGAAGTATGTGAAACTGGGCCTTTTGCTTTACAGATTCCTCCTAATTTCAAATATCAGATTTTAAACATCAGACAAATTTAAACAAAACAAAAAAATCTTGGCTTGTGAGATGCCATTTCTAGTATTAGGCTTTTGAGGGCAAATGTTCTCCCTAGTGTAGAAGATCAGACATAACTAATCTGTGAAGTATTGCCTGGACAGTGTACAGCAAGAATTATGTGCTATCAATTCTTGCTTAGCAAAGTTTATTTCCCCATTTTTGAAACTAGGGCCTGATGGATTACTGATTATTTAAGTAACTTTACTATTGAAGCCTTGAAATTCATTTGGAAAACTGCAGTCTCTGAAGGTTTATGAAATGACCGAAAAATGGACAGCTTCAGACAACACTGCCTTTTGGGCATGAGAATGTAATTAATTTGGTAAGTCTAAGTGCATAGGCTCTTTAGAGTCTTGGCATGAGAAAGAGGATGACTGTAGGGGAATTAATTTATTTTCCTCCAAATAAAAGTACTAAGCAGCAAAATCTTTCTGCAAATCTGGGTGCTCACTTTCCCTGATATATAGCACAACTAATTGGAGAACTTAAATATATTTGCCCTATTTTGGACCTTTATGACAAAAATTTTTAAATGCCCTCTGATGTCTTTAGCTGTTTGACTTTCATTTAATTATTCATTTTTCTGCAGTAAATTATCATATTTTATAAGAATTGTCTAATCAATTAGCTGACCTCAGATCATCCAAATGTTTTTGTTATTGTGTACAGTTTTGGTCAGTGCTGTGTTTGAGGTTTCTCCCTAAAACAGAATAGGACTAGGAGGATCTTTCAAATGAGTAACAGGATCAATGTACTGTGTAAATCTTATTTGTGACTGTGGAGTAGTTTAACTAAACTGGCCCAGAGACACAAGGGTCACGCAGGTTCTAACACCTAGAATGACTATCCTTGTGGAATAGGAAGTCCACTGTAGGAAACTAAAGTAGAGGATGGTGGTTTAGGCCAGTGTTTTCCAGGGAATGAAGCAAGATTTTCTAGAGCAGCTCGCATATGAAATCATCAGTTTTGGTATCCATACACTCTAGGAAGGTCTTCTGAACCTCACAACGCCTGGTGAAGAGCTGATGATAGCCTAGCCAGTAGACAGATGAGGAGAAAGCAGTTAGAGAGAGGGAGGTCAGTGAGAAGAAAAATTGAAGACAGACCAGCATAATACCATGATCTGAGTATTACTGAGGGGAACGGAGGATCGTGTGGAAATTTATGGTTCGTACAGAAAGAACTGTGTGATCCACACTGATGCTCACTCTACTGCTACCAGTTTTGGCACTGTCACTATCCCTCTGTCTTTGAAGTAACCTGCAAGTCCAAAATTACATTTTTTATATGGAACTATTGGTTGTTTATTAACGCACAGCCTGATTTTTTTCTATCTCAGCTGTTTGTGCGGTAAAGGATAGCTTGGAGTCCAAGCTGTTATGATTCTTGAAGAGAAGGTTTTACACAGTTAGTGTTGACCTCAGTGTGAAAGATGTGTATTGCTACTTTTACATCTTATTAGCACTTCTAATAATGGAAACAAAGCATGGATTTTTTTTTTTTAAGTTCAATTTACTAACAGTGATTTACCAGTAGTTTCCAAATGTAATCTAAGTACTTCAGTTGTGTTAAGAAAACAATTTATATATAGAATCATATAATGGTTTGGGTTGGAGGGGCCCTTATGAACATCGAGTTCCAGCCACCCTGGCATGGGCAGGGAACATGGGCAGGAATAAAGTGCATATTACTAACAATTCAATGTAAAACCTTTTTCAACAGGAAAAATAAAGACAAAACAAACTGCTTTTGGTCAGGATAAACTAAATTGACAAACCTTTTTCAACAGGAAAAATAAAGACAAAACAAACTGCTTTTGGTCAGGATAAACTAAATTGACATTACTGTAGGAATAGGTAAACCAGTATTCTTGTCATACATTCTGGAATGTTAATTTTAACACAAGTCTAATGTTAATAAATATGGGAATATATAACCTGGGACTCCTAAGTCAGAGAAGTGCTGTTTCTAATTTTTCTTCAAGAGTGTTCAGCTCCTGGCTAAGAAGGTGCTTGAATCATCAAAATAATGAGTCCATAAGGAGAGACTCTTCCTTCATAATTTTCAGACAAATTGGGTTTAAATACTGAGAAAGACACTTTTCTTTGTAACGAGCTTTTTACTAACTACTCTGTGATCAAACTGAAGGCAAAAAAGACACATTTGTTTTGTCTGGGAGTTTTTTACTGCAGTGCAGATGGGAGGAGTGGTATTAACTTGTTTCTGGAGGACAGCTGCAGGGCAGTCAACCAGTAAAATCTGTGCTACAACATAAAAATAGTAAAATTGCTGACTAGGATGGGTCAGTACATTGTCTCTGAATATGTAAATGTTGAATAATATGCAATTTTTAATGTGTATTACACATCAGGATGTTGTACTTTGAAAGTGTGAAAAAATCCTCTAAAGTAAATCCTATAAATCAAATAAATTAATTTTCAGCATGTTTGTTTAGAAGACGTGTTTGACTTTCCAGAAATTGACATCAAAATATAAAGCCAGAACATCTAGTGGTATACATGCTTATTTTTAAAAGCCCCCTAGACTATATGGTTTAGCTAGATGCCTCATGGTAGTTTATACATCTGCTCTGTGTGTATCGCCTGCATTAGTAGTACACAGAAACAAGGGCGGCTCTGTAGAATGAAAAAACATGCTGAGGGCGTGATATGTACACTGTACAATTCAGGGTCACTGACTTGGGGGGTTTGTTTTTTCACTTTGGACTAGCCCTGGTCTGTTGCCATGGGCTGAAGCCCATTAGTGGCTCAGGTTTGTTAGTTCATTTCACTTGGTGGCTCATGTTCTTGAGAGGCTTTTCATGGGCACAAACTGGAGAAAAAGCAGGTGTGAAACGGTTGGAAATTTGCTTCAAAAGTACATTTCTGATCCAAGCTAAAGCCCAAATGCTGATGTGTCCTTACTGCCCTCTTAGGAGAAGTGCCAGTCTGTGAGGTTCCTTTGTTTTTGGCCAGTCACCATGTTAGTCACTGTTTCATCTGGGAAAAATGAAGCATGGTGCTTCCTCTTGTTTCTCCGGGTAAGCAGGCTCACTGCTTTCACTGAGAGCCAAGCAAGATTCAAAACAGTTTTAGAGAAGGGACGAGCTATTCAGACTCACTGGTACAGCGTTTGCCCATAGCGAGTGTTTACCATTACAGGTTTAACTGTATGATTCCTTCTTTTTTTATGTGATTATATGTCACTTAAGGTTCAGCTTATTTCAGGGCAGAAATCCGTGTGTCTTAGTTTAGAGGAAACTAAAACAAATTTTGTCCATTAGAACCCCTTTCCCAAACTGACCACATCTCTTTGAAATTTAAAACAAAATTTTAATTTGGAAAATGTATAGAAGAAAGGATAACAGTTCTTAACTGCTATATATATGTATATGTGTATATATATATTCCAAAACACCAGAACAGAACAAATAACAACTCTTGTAACCAAAACCTCTAAAGAAATGAGTCTCTGAAGGCACGGAGTTGGATCCTCTCCCATAGGCAACGTGGACTTTCCCTCCTTTGCCCTTTCTTTGAGAGGCGCCGGCCCGGGGTGGGCAGGGGGGGCCGGGGGCTCCCACATCGGTGCTGTCGGTGCCTCAGCAAAACTGTAGTTACTCCAAAGCGATGGCGACTGTCTGTCCCTCTGAAGCACAGGGCGCACTGGGCTAGGAACGGGAGGCAGGAGAGAAACCAAACCCTCAGGAGTCCCTCCGAGATGCTTCCTTCCCCAGACCTCCCAAACCAAAGGAACACTCCTCCACCCCCCTCCTCCAGCCATCAGGTTGGATTTCGGATCGTTAGCCGGGTTTTTGTTAACGAGCAGCAGTGAGGAAGATGTCAGCTCCCAAACTCTGCTGGCAGGGGAAGAAAAATT